>PVIW01015582.1:0-19309 GCA_004026585.1 Noctilio leporinus | reverse complement strand
GAAAGAAGGAACGTGTACCCTTTGCAACAACATGGGTGGAACTGGAGGGTATTATGCTTAGTGAAATAAGCCAGTCAGTGAAGGACAGGTATCATACGATCTCACCCATTATGGGACAATAATGAGCAAAACTAACAACAAGCAAAACAGAACCAAGTATATGAATACAAGGAATAGGCCTGCAGTGGTCAGGGGGAAAGGGGTTGGGGGGAGGGGGGAGGTAGAGGCAAAGAAGGAGAGCAGCTTAGACAAGAACCTAGTATAAAGGAACCATGGACATGCACAACAGGTGGGATTGATTTTGGGGGGAATGGGTGGGTGGGGAGGGGGACAGAGGGGAGCAAAAAGGGGATGGATGTAATACAACAACAATTAAAAAAAAAGAGAGATGCAGAGTTCAAAACACTGGTAATAATGATGCTCTCAGGCTTGACAGATATGCTTGACTACAGCAAATGCGTAAGGGAAGAAGTGAAAGCCAAACAAAGTGAAATGAAGAAAAATCCACACAAAATCAATGGTGAAGGGAAGGAAGCCAGAGTTCAAATCAATGATTTGGAACATAAGGAAGAAATAAAAAGTCAACCAGAACAGAAAAAAACAAGAATTAAAACAAAAAATAAGGATAGGCTTAGGAATGTCTGGGAAAACTTTAAACTTACCAACATTTGAATCATAGGGGTGCCAGAAGGAGAAAGGGAAGAGCAAGAAATTGAAAACTTGTTGGAAAAAAATAATTTCCAACTAATTTTGGTTGAGGAATGGATATACAAGTCCACAAAGTACACAGAGTCCCAAGCATGCTAGACCCAAAATGGACCATACCAAGACATATCATAATTAAAATGCCAAGATTAAAGATAAAGAATCCTAAAAGCAGCAAGAGAAAAAAAAAAAGTTACCTACAAAGGCATTCTCATAAGACTGTCATCTGATATCTCAAAAGAATCTTTGCAGGCAAGAAGGGACTGGCAAGAAGTATTCAAAGTGATAAAAAGCAAGGACCTACAACCAAGATTACGCCATCCAGCAAAGCTATCATTCAGAATGGAATGACAGATAAAATGCTTTCCAGATAAGGTAAAGCTAAAGGAATTCATCATCACCAAGCCATTATTATATGAGATATTAAAGGGACATGGTTAAGAAAAAGATGATCAAAACTATGAACAGTAAAATGACAACTACCAACAATAAAACTCATAATGAAACTTAAAAAAAAAAAAAACAATCTAAGCAAACATCTAGAACAGAAACAGACCCATGGATATGGAGATCATGCAGAGGGTTGTCAGTGGGGAAGGAGAAGGGGGAATGAGGGAAAAGGTGCAGGGATCAAGAAACATAACTGATAGTTATGAAATAAACAGGGGGACATCAAGAATAGTATAGGAAATGGAGAAGCCAGAGAACTTATATGCATGACCCATGGGCATGAACTAAGGGAGGGGGGATTGCTGGAAAGAAGGGAGGTACTGGGCAGAGGGGGCAAAGGGTAAAACACTGGGACAACTATAATAGCATAATCAATAAATTATACTTAAATTTTTTTTAATAAAAATATATTAGAAACTAATACTTTGACACTGGACTATTTTAGGGCAAATGATATGAATACCTGGTAAGATTATGAAAAAAATTTCAATACACAATCTGCATTATCAATTATTACAAATTAAAATATACCATTGGTTGCCTACTAAATCAGAACACAATTTTTTAATAATAAAACTACTCAGTGTTGGTAAGGGTGTATATAAAGAGCACCCCAGACACACTGATAGTAGCAAACTGGTACTCTCTCAGGGAAACGATGTGACAATATATAGCAATGGCCTCAAAAAGACTTTTAACATTTTACCTAAATTCCCTTTTCAGAAATTTAAGAAAACAGTCCAAAAGATATTTCACAAAATCATTAATTGAAACAACCTAAATGCCAACATTGGGACACAGAATAAAATTATGCAGGTATCAAAATAATGTTCATGTCTATCAAACTTTTTTAAAAGTACATACTCTATGACCTAACAAGTCTACTATTACAGAAACACTAGCACTTGTGCACAAGAACACAAAACAATGAACTTTCATTGTTGCAGTATTTGTAATAGTGTAAAATTGCAAAAAACCCTAAAACCTCATCAATACATACATGAATGACTAAATCAGCTTTCTCAGACTGAGGTCTGAGAACCCCTGCAAGCCCCTAGGATCTTTTTAGGGATTCTGTGAGGTCCTTTCTTTTCCAATTATACATCTGTGTAAGGCTAGATCTTCTTAATATGCTTCAGCCTAAATAAAATAGTATACCAAAATGAACAGAGAAGCAAATATGAGAACCCAGCTATCTTCTGTTAAACCAGATATTAAAATGATTTGCAAAAAATGTAAAACACCACCTTTCTCACTAAATTTTTTAAAGTTATTTTCAACAATATTTAATATAAAGTCTTATTTTTAATGAACAAATAAAATTTTTAATGTTCTGAGTTTTCATTTCTAAAATGGTAAATACATTGCATTAGAAAACAAAACTCTTTTAGTCCTCAATAATTTTTAAGTGTAAGAAATCCTTAAATCTATTCGATTAAATAGACTATGATACCATCATATTATGTAACATTATGATTGGTGATGTAATTTAGCATCATTGATAATGTAACTTTCGAAAGATATTCTGCTAATGTATCTGTAATCAAAAAATCATAATGTTATGTTTATAAAGATTTTAACACATGGGAAAATGCTTAAAATATAATTTTACTTAAAATATAACTTTAAGCAAGAAAAGCATTCAATCCAAATGTATATAAAAAAACCATCTTAATTCAGAAAATACCATGGTAAAAGGCTCAAAGATAAAATATTACCTGTGGTTGATTACCTTTAAATCATGGAATTACAGGGGTTTTTTCCCTTATACATTATTATACTTTGAATTTTTAAAATTAAGCTTACAGTTTAACATCAGGGGAGAAAATAAAGAAATTGGGTGCAAATTTATATAATATTACTGCTGGGTTAAATTTCTGCCAATTCAAAACATAAGCTCAAAATAATAAATGAAGGAACCTGATTCGACCGCCAAATTGCCTAATTTTGTTAAGAAATTAAGTTCTCAAATTTCTGGGCTGGTTTCCTTAAGAGTCTAACAAGAACACCCTTAATCTGGAATACAATAATCTGCGATGGCGGTAATACAAATAAATCATTAGTTTAAAAGTTGGGTCACCTTTCAGCAGTTTTCAAAGGTACCAAGGTTCCTTTGGAGAAGGAACACTACCTCGTCTTTCCAGTCTAAAATGATGAGAAAAATGGATCTGTGCGGGAATGGGCTTCACCAGAGCCCTGCGACGACCTTTCGGTGCAGAGGCTGCCACCCCGCGGAACCAGCAGCCCCTCCGGCGGGCGCAGCCCCTCGCGGGGCGGACCGAGGGCCCTGGGGGCGCTCCCTCCGCAGTGCCGCGCACTCCCAGGACCCGAGTAGGTAGCACCGGCCAACAACCCACTGCTGCTGAGATTACCCTCCGGGCCGATCTGCTCTTCCAGTCTCTACAGAGTGGACGCGAGGCTAAGGGTCGTGCTTCCCCGGCCCGTGAGGGGACTCGGAAAAGGGACCGGCCGGGTGCCCATACTCGGCCCCCAGAGGAAAAGGAGGGCCGGACCTAGACGCGGGGACGGAGTGTCCAGCGGCTACCCCGCCCCCTCCGTGAGGGCAGCAGGATTGAGGGGCCGCGATGCGGGTCACGAGTGGCTCTCACCTCCTCCCCACAACCGTACCTGCGGAGCTCTCTGGAGATCGCTAGGACGCCGCGCTGAGGAGCGAAGCCCAGCCCCGGACCGGAGCCCCGGGAGTGTGCAACGTCGGCTCCCGGTTAGTTTCCTCGACCCGGGAGTGCGCGCACGGCGCAGGCGCAGGCGCAGAGGCTCCCCCGCCGGCTCACGCCCCCTCCGCGTCCGCCGACTCGGCCGACGCGCCTGCGCGCTGGGGAGCCGCTCCTGCGCCTGGGGCCCAGGGCTTCTGAGGGAAGCGCCTGGGAAAGTCCTGGGGATGCGCAGCGCTCAAGATCGGGCTTAGGTCAGGACTCCGTTTCCCACTAGAGGTTTTGGAACCGGGATCGGGAGAAGATCCGGGTCGCAGGGCGGCTTCCTCTGCCCTTTGCTGACCTAGGAGCAGCTTCTTCCGCCCCCAGCCTCAAACATCCTCACAGGCCTGCCCGACACGCCCTCCTGCGGGCGGCCAACCCCGCCCGCTCCTGCGCTGCTGTCCTCGAAACCCTACTTTTCACTTCAGATTTCTTTTGCAAACCACCGTCCGCTGCCCCCCGCGCTCCCCCAGCCTCAACGACAGAGTTAGGCCGGCCAGCTGACCGGCCATTTCCGTGGGTGACTCGCCCTTCCTTCTCCGTCGCTTGTTCTGCTTTTCTTCCAGTGGCCACAAGGACAGCTGCCTCCGCTGTCTAAAAACAAACGCTCACTTAGCTGATGGAGAAAAAGAATGGCCTGCATGTTTGTGCTTTTTTGAACTTTACTCGTCTTACCACAAGTTTCTTACAAATTTAAAGGAGGGAAGAAGAGACGACTCTGGGAGATCAGGACAGGGGTGGGGCGGGGGAGAGCGCATCAGTTAACAAAAGGTTTTACCAGCTCAGATTTCATACTAGTCCTTCAAATTTTTCACGAGTCACGACGTCTCAGGAGTAGTGCGGTCAGATGTGGTCACGGTGAAAGATTGGAGAACTGTTCAAATCGTAAATCTTCAATTTACAACTATAAGTTTTTGCTATGTAGTTTATATGTTGGTATTCTTTCTGTAATCTTAATTTTCCTAAACTCTGAAATGGAAGCCTGTGGCTTTAGTTCCACAGCGAAGCTTTTATTGGTTGTTTAAACTGATTTATTGAACATCTGCTATGAGTCGGGCACTGGGTTAGATGTTTTCCTTATTAACTCATTTTATCCTAAGTAAGAATAATTTTGCAAAGTGCATTGTAAATAAACTCTCTTCTTTCAGTTAGGTGTTGTTCACAGATAAATAAAATGAAGTCGCTGACTTTGAACCACAGTCTAATTATATATATATACACATATGAATAAAAGTATATAGTACAGTGTGAGGAACAAATAATAGAATTAAAAAACATTAAGACCTTAAATAGACAAATGAGGAATGTCTGTACATGAATAGTCAATTCACAAAACAGAAGATTTAAGTGCATACTACATATTTTGCTAATGTTCAACTCAATGATGAAATGAATACCAAAGAGATACTATTTCCATGGATCTAATTAGCCAGTTTATTTAAAATAGGAATGAACTCCATTGGTGAGGGTAGAGTGAAATCAGCACTTACCTTGTTGGGGATCTAACTGAGGACAAAGATTTTAGAAAATTGTCAAATTGTACAAACATTTGTTCAGATGAGCTAATTCAGGAATTTTCCTTTTGGAAATTATTATGAGATACTCTAGAATACCGAGATTCATATGGAATAACAATAAGGAATATAAACAAGTTATTCACACAAAAGCTTTTCATGTACAAATGAAATTGTACTTTGTTATCACACTTACTTATTGATGAGTGTTTCCTCTATGCAGTACATTATGCTAGGAGCTGGAAGGATTATAAAGATGGGTAATTTATGATTTCTGGCCTGAAGTTCACAATTCACTGTTATTCTTTTACTTACTACCATAAATAGTTGAGAGATTGCTGTAATATAATAAAATTTGAAATCTTTGTATAGATTCTGGGTCAATTAAATTTTTTGTGATTTCCTGTGTTGAGTAGAATAAAAAAGAAATCTTTATATCAAATGCATTGTCAAAGAGAGTCCTCAGAAAAGCTTACGTAATCATTTCTGGAAAATTTCATGTATCATCTTTAACTTGGTTTCTCAACTTGGAGAATTCATCCCAATGATAACTATCTGGCCAATTTATTCCTTGGACTAATCTAGTCATTGCTTGAATCATCAGCAGTTTATTTTTGAAAAGTAATTAGAATCTTGACTTTAAGAGGCTTAAATTCCACAGTGATATGAACTTCCAAAGCTGTTCCCTTTTCATAAGTAATCTGGGTGGAGAGAATACCAGAAGCAAAGGAAAAGAACTATTACAATCATTCATTTGTTTCATGGCTGATCTTACACTAACAAGCAATTTTAGAACTAGGGATTCATTGCTCTAAAACACAGAATGCAACCTGGAACTGTTAGTTAACCATTGATTTTTGAGTATATTGTAACCATGTTTAAGCACTCATGAGAACAGGGCTAAAACATCCTTTAAAAAATTATCCAAGAAACTAGTATGGAAGAACCATGGACATGGACAGCAAGTGGGATTAACTTTGTAGGGGAGGGATAGGTGGGAAAGGGGACAGAGGGGAGTAAAAAGGGGGTGGATGTAATACAACAACAAAATTAAATTTAAATTAAAAAAAAAAAAAATTGGACCTTAAAAAAAAATTATCTGTTGTTCCAGGGCCAATTAAATCAGCTCTTTGGAACAATGTCACTAATAAAGAAATAGAGTTTGGGTGAGCATGAATGCTAGATTTTTTTCATTTGTTTGTTTGTTTAAGATTTTATTCATTATTTTCAGAGAACAGCAGGGAGAAAGGAAGAGAGGGAGAGAGACATCAATGTATGGTCACCTTTCACCTGCCTCCAGCTGGGGACCTACCTGGAGACCTGGCTTGCAAACTGGTTATGTGCCCTGACTGGGGAATTGAACCAGTGACCTTTGGATTTGTAGGCTGGCGCCAATCCACTGAGCCACACCAGCCAGGGTGATTTTTTTTTTTTTTTAATGCTAGAAAAACTTTGAAAGAAATCCACTAAAATATTAATTGGATTATATTTTGAAAATAACATTATAAGTTATTTCTTTTTAGTTGTCCATATTTTCCAAGTTTTTTACAATAACATTACTTTAATAACCCAAGAGGAAAAAATGGAACACTTTCTTCTAAAAAGTATTACCGAGTGCACAAGTGAATAAACCAATTACCTTAAAGTTATTTTTGCAGTCTCCGCATACAATATATTGCATGAATGTGAGTCAAAGGAGAGAAATAATCAAAAAAGATGGATGAACACTTGTGTCTAGATACTGTCTTAGAGGTGGCAACAAGGTACAGTCATTCCCAGAAATAATGTCTGGTACAGCTTCAGCATCATGACACAGGTTCTCTTAACAATAAAGTCATGAACCTTTGCCAAGTATTTCCAGTTCTCCTCTCCTCTGGGTATGTGATGCAATGGACTCCCTGGCTCCCTTGTGGTTGGATAGGGTCATGTGACTGATTCAAGCATATGAAATGTGAGAAGTAACATGTGTCATTTCTAGAGTGGATCCTTTACTCACCAATGTGAAATATCCAGAGCCTGCTTTCCTTCTGGCACAGAAATAGGCAAGACTTGATATTGTGGCTGCTCCATCAGTTTGAGTCTGTGAGAGATTCCAATGGACAGAGCACCTCTGGGCCAGGGTGGGGGTGGGGGAGGGCAACAAACAAACCTTGTTATAGGCCACTGAGATTTTGGGAGGTCGTTTGTTACTGCAACAAAACTTATCCTGTCATGGCAGATAAACTTTGTGTTGTGCTTCTGAAACTTGTGGATGGCTATTCTGTACTATATGACACACTGAGGCAGTTCCTCAGATTATCTACAATAGCATTGTTTCCTAATGTGTTTTCCCTTCATAGGTGAATTGCTTGATACTCGTAATTATTATGATTTCCTGGGTAACTAAACACATTTTGTTGTAAGAGTAATAGTCAATTTTTTATTTAATTTTTTTTAGTTTCGAAAATGTCAATCACATGTAAAAGTAGAGAGAATATTGTAATAAAACATGTACCTACCTTTCAGCTTCAACATCAACAATTCATGGTCACAGATCTTATTTTACCTGTAGACCCACCCATTCTACCCATCTGCCCATAGCTGGATAATTTTGAGGCAGATCTCATGCATTGTACCTCTTCATCTCTAGGTTTTTCGATATGTGCATATATTTAAAAGATAAACTCTTTAGTAAGGAAAAATAATAATGCCATGAACTCTCTTGTATCCCTTATCATCATCCAGCTTCAATACACACAACCTTCTTTTATTCATACCTTTACCACCTTTATTATTTTGAATTGAATTCTATATTATATCATTCATAAATATTTCTATATATATAATATATATGCATATATCTCTAAAGAAAATTGCTCTTTACAAAAACATAACAATACCATTTCACACCTTAAAATTGAATAATTATTCTATAACACTAAGTGTTTAGGCACTTGTGGTTAATTTTCAACTGTTTAAAAATTGTTACAATTTTTGGGCCCTGGCTGGTGGCACAGTGGATAAGGTGCCAGCCTGCAAACCCAAAGGTCACTGGTTCAGTCCCAGCCAGGGCACATAACCAGGTTGCAAACCAGGTCTCCAGCCAGTTCCATGGCTGGGGGCAGGTGAAAGGCAACCATACATTGATGTCTCTCTTCTTCTCTCCCTTCCTCTCTCTCTAAAAATAATAAAATAAAAAACATATTGAGATTAGTTGCTATCTAGTAATTTTCCCTCATTCTTTTTCATTCCTTCCAATTTAATTTTTGTACCTATTTTTTAAGTATATTTTATTGCCCTGGTTGGTGGCTCAGTGGATTGGTGCCGGCCTGTGAACCCACAGGTCGCTAGTTCAATTCCCAGTCAGAGCACATAACCAGGTTGCAAGCCAGGTCTCTGGCCATGTCCTTAGCTGGAGGCAGGTGAAGGGCAACCGTACATTGATGCTTCCCTCTCTTTTTTCCCCCCTCCTTGCCCTTGTCTCTGAAAATGATGAATAAAATGTTTTAAAATAAAAAAATAAAGTACCTTTTATTGATTATGCTATTACAGTTGTCCCAATTTTCCCCCTTTGACCCACTCCACCTGGTACACCCTTTCCCTCTAGCAATCCTTCCCCTTAGTTCATATCCATGTAAGTTCTTTGGATTCTTCATTTCCTATACTATTCTCAACATCACCCTGTTTGTTTTATTTCTACCAATTACCCTTCTTAACCCCTGTACCATTTCCTCAGTTTCCCCCTTCTCACTCCCAGCTGATGACCCTCCAAATGATCTCTATATCTATGATTCTGTACCTGTTCTGATTGTTTGCTTAGTTTGTTGTTGTTTTTGTCTTTGTTGTTGGTTTTAAATTCAGTTGTTGATAGTTGTGAATTTGTTGCCTTTTTAATGTTCATGGTTTTGATCTTCTTTTTCTTAAATAAGTTCCTTTAACATTTCATGTGATAATGGCTTGGTGATAATGAACTCCTGTAGCTTTTTCTTGTCTGGGAAGCACGTTACCTGCCTTTGCATTCTAAATGATAGCTTTGCTGGATAGAGTAATCTTGGTTGTAAGTGTCCTTGCTTTTCATCACTTTGAATACTTCTTGCCAGTCCCCTCTTGCCTGCAAAGTTTCTTTTGAGAAGTCATCTGATAGTCTTATAGGAACCCCTTTGTAGGTAACTCTTTTCTTTTGCTGCCTTTAAGATTCTCTCTTTATAATTATAATACCTTTGGCATTATAATTATGATGTGTCTTGGTGTGATCCTCTTTGGGTCCAATGTTTTTGGAACTCTGTGCTTCCTGGATTTGTATGTCTATTTCCTTCCCCAAATTAGGGAAGTTTTCTTTCATTATATTTTCAAAATAAGTTTTCAATTTCTTGCTCTTGCAAGAAAGTTTTCCCAGAGGTTCCTGAGCCCATCCTCGGTTTTTTGTTTGTTTGTTTGTTTTTGAACTCTTGTTTCTTCTGTTCTGGTTGAATGTTTACTTCTTTCTTGTCATCATTAATTTGACTTGTGGCTCCCTTCCCTTCACTGTTGGTTCCCTGTGGATTTCACTTTATTTCACTTAGTATAACCTTCATTTCTTCCTCTATGTTGTTGCCATACTCAGTGAATTCTCTGAGCATCCTGATCATCAGTGTTTTGAACTCTGCATCTCATAGGTTATCGATCTCCATTTCATTTTGTTCCTTTCCGGTGTTTTGTTGTTCTTTCATTTGGCCCATATTTCTTTGTCTCTTTAATTTAACAGCCTTCCTGTGTTTGTTTCTGTGTATTATGTAGAGCTGCTTTGACTCCCTATCTTAGCATACTTGTGTGTGGCAAAGAATAAGATATTTGCCAGGGTGGAGCAATCCACTTCACCACTTTGTAGCTTTATTGGGGGCTCAGAGAGGAGACAATGCCACTGGCTATCTTCTGGAAGTTTACCTGGCTCCTGTTTCCAGTCACTTCACCCATTTCCTCTATGCAACTGGCACCCTTCCAGCTGCTGCCCTGGTGTTAAAACCCAGAGTGGGTGCATTTGCATATGTTCTAAGTCCATGCAGACCCTTTAAGTGGTGAAAATACTGCAGTTCCTTCCTCCATCCCAACCCCTACTGTTTTTTACAGCCAGAAGTAGTGGGGATTTTCCTTCCTAGGGCTGGAACCCTAGACTGTGTGGTCTGCCTGGGGCTGGGATTGCTCACTCCCAAGGCATCCCTCCTGATTTTCCTTTGTGATACATGATTATAAGACTATCCACTCCACTCTCACCACCTTTTCATGTCACACTGTTTCTCCACCTGTCTCCGAGATTCCATCACTCCTACCCATCTAGTTGAATGTGGATTCTTTAAACCCTTGGTTGTTGAACTTCCATACAGCTCAATATTTAGACAGTACTGGGTGTTAGTTGTTTTGAAATCTGGTTGTAATTCTTTCTATGGTTGCACAAAGAGGTGAAATGTGTTTACCTATGCCTCTATCTTGATCAGAAGTGGCACAATTTAGTTTTTGAAAAATCATGTTTTTTGGCATGTAAAATTTTCAATATTTGGATTTTTCTGCACCTACCTCCCATGATATCTTTTTTTTAAAGATTTTATTTCTTATTTTGAGAGAGAGGGGAAGGGAGAGTGGCAGAGAGAGAGAGAGAGACATCAATGTATGGTTGCCTTTCACCTGCCTCCAGCTATGGACCTGGCTGGAGACCTGGCTTGCAACCTGGTTATGTGCCCTGGCTGGGAATTGAATCAGCGATCTTTGGGTTCACAGGTTGGAGCCGTATCCATGGTATCTTTTTTTTTTTTTTTTTTTAAGATTTTATTTATTATTTCCAGAGAGAGAGAGGAAGGGAGAGAGGGGAGAAACATCAATGTATGGTTGCCCTTCACCTGCCTCCAGCCACAGACATGGCTGGAGACCTGGCTTGCAACCTGGTTATGTACCCTGGCTGGGGAATCCAACCAGCATTTTTTGGGTTCGCAGGCGAACACCTTATCCATTGTGCTACCAGCCAGGGTCCATGGTATCTTTTAACATGATTTTCTTTCCCCTATGTTTCCTGTAAACCTTTAGCTAGATTTAGAGGCTTACTTTGATGCAGGTTCAGTTCCTTGGCAAGTCCCCCCTTACCCGTATTTTACTACTATCGGCTCTAGTCTAAGCATACTAAATGGAAAAATCCAGAAATAAACATTTTAAGTTTTAAATTGTGCATTATTCTGAGTAGCACGATGAAATCTGGACCATCTTGCTCCATCCAGCCCAGGATATGAATCATCCCTTTGTCTAGTGTACCTACTCTGTATGTGTTCCCTGCCTGTTAGTCACATAGTCCCATCTCGGCTATCAGATTTACTATTGAGCTATCACAGTGTTTGGTTCAGTCAATGCTTCTTTACTTAATAATGGCCCCACAGCACAAGGGTAATGGTGTTGGCAATTCAGATATGCCAAAGAGAACCTATGAAGTACTTCCTTTAAGTACAAAGGTGAAAGCTCTCAATAAAGAAAGAAAAAAATAATTGTATGCTGAGGTTTCTCAGATCTACAGTAAGAACAAATCTATCCATGAAATTGTGCAGAAGGAAAAAGGAATTTGTGCTAGTTTTGCTGTTGCATCTCAGAGTGCAAAAGTTGCTGCCATAGTGAGTAATAACTGTTTACTTAAGATGGGAAAGATGCTAACTTTGTGGGTGGGAATACATGGACTAAAACATTCCAATGACAGTAGTGTGTTGCCCCAGAAAACACTGAGCCTATGTGAAGATTTCATCAAGGAATCTCCCAAAATGAGTGACACTAGGCCATTTACTGCAAGTAGAGGATGGTTAAACGGATTTAGGAAAAGGCCTGGACTGAAAAATATAAAAATCACTGGAGAGGCTGTGTCTACCTATGAAGAAGCTGCTACCATATTTCTGGCAGAGTTAAAGAGCTTGACTAAAGAGAATGGATACCATCTAAAACAAGTCTTCAGCTGCAATGAAACTGGGCTGTTTTTGAAAAAGATGCCAAGTAGAACCTTTATTCATACAAGTGCAAAGGAGGCACCAGGGTATAAAACATGGAAGGACAGATTAACTCTGGTACTATGTGGCAATGCTGGAGGGCATATGGTAAAGCCAGGTGTAGAGTACAGAGCAAAAAACCCATATGATCTCAAAAGCAAAAATTATCTGCCTGTGTTCTGGCAACATAATCAGAATGTGTGGGTGACAGCCATCTTGTTTGTGAAACAGCTCCACCAGTGCATCATAAGAAGAAGGGTAAATATAGTACAATAAGATATTTTGGCATTTCTCCATCCTGAAGGATGTTGGTTTTGAGACTATAGCTACCATGTCTTCTAGTGCTTTGACGATACCTCAGATGCATGGCCTTCTGGCCAAGCATCTGTGATTTTATATCATTGGAGCCATCCCTGGGGGGTTATAGCCTCCTATAAATTTGGTGTGGCTGAAAAAAGAAAGAAGGCATACACATATTTCTATAGAAATTGTCATTCCAAGAAGGATTTTGAGGAGATGAGGAAGGCTGGTATCTTTCGGAGTGCAAGGTGATCTTGGAATGTAAAGAATTTCCATGGGTTGAATTTCCTGGAAGTTTATCACTGACCTGTGTTCCTGAACTATGAAGCATGAATATTTAAGCTAAGGAATAGTTTGTTTTATAAAATAAACAATTAAGAAATACTGTGGGGGAAAAAGATATGTTAACAGAGACCACATTCACATAACTTTTGTTACAGTGTATTGTTATAATTGTTTTATTTTATTATCAATTATCATTGTTAATATCTTACCCAATTCATAAATTAAATTTTATCAAAGGTATGTATGTATAAGAAAAACAAGGGTGGGGGGACAAAGGGGAGCAAAAAGGGGATGGATGTAATACAACAACAATAAAATTAAAAAAAAAAAAGAAAAACATAGTATATATAGAGTTCTAAACTCTGCATGGTTTTAGGCAGGGCATCTTGGAATGCATTCTCTGTGGATAAAAGAGGACTATTGTATTATGATACACTTAATATCTGTAAGGCTCTCTTTTAATAAGATGCCTTTACAAAAGCATCTGCTATGTTTGGCCAGTGATATATAAGGAGGCTGGATAATGTGGGACCACACTTCCTCATATGGCATTTTGTGCATATTATGGTCATTTCCCTGACCATGTCCTTCCCAACATCAAGTACGGCTGGACAGGATCTCTAGTTTTAATGCGATTATTTTTCCTAAATAGATTTCCTCAGTGACTTTAAATCTGTTTTCATTTCAATGATGGCTTATCATTTCTATCACAAACTGGGTTTTCTTTCTGTCTTTTATATATTAGTTAATTTAGATTTGGCTAAGAAAATTAGTACCTCCAAAACATCAGAGGCTTAAACTAGATGTTTATTTTTCTTTTGTATTTATATCCAGATACTGGTGGACTAAGACTGCCATGGAACTCTGTTTTATGACATCAACACAGACTATAGGTTCTTCCAGTTTTTGCTGGGTCTTCTGTGGCCTCTATTCTCAAGGTCACCTCCTGGCCCCAGAAGTTTAACTTCAGATGCAAGGATCAAGTCTATATTTCAGTCAGCAGGAAGGAGGAAAGAGGCATAGTGCATCAAAGGGTCCATGTGAACTGTTTCTTAAGAGGGTTTCTGAAGCTGCTCCAGCATATACTTTTCCTTATATCCACTGGTCAGAATTTACTCTTCTGTCCACAGTGAAGACTGGGGAATTGCCTTTATTTGGTGAGGCCCTGTGCCTAGCTTAAAATTGTAAAGGTAAAGTGGAAATTGGGAGGAAATAGCAGTTTCTATCACACTCTATTTGAACCATGGTTCCATTGGGAGCACCCTTGTTGCAAGAATACAATAATAAATAGTTCATCAAATAGCATGGATCTGAGCAGGCAGGCCTTACACGATTGGTGCAACTCCAAAATAAAGACTGACTTTTCAGTCATGCTGGAACATACTCTCAATAATTACATTGTCAGCATATAATCTTCACCTTCAAAACCAAATACAAAAACATTCCCTCCACTCCTCACTCTTTTTCTTGCCCTCCCAAGTCATGTTTTTAAGAAGAGTGTTTGCTATCTATCACTGACCCCCTTCCTCACCTCCTTTACTTATCTTTAGCCTTCTCCAGAGTGGCTCCTCCCTCGTTATTCTACTACTCTTGCTAAGGCCCACAGTGACACTCGTGAAACTAATCAGTTGGTTTTCTGTTGTCTTCCTTGGCTTTACAGCATTAGGCAAGAAACTTCCTCTTTCTTGAAACTCTCTCCTCTGTTGCATTTTGTGACACTCATTCAGAAGCTCCTTGAAAATCTCTTGTGAACTTCTCCTCAGAAGAACACACATCTTTTGTGTTCTGATGTCCTTCTCTTCTCCTCCACTATACGTACGTGAAGTCAGGTACTGCAGATTTCAATTATCACCATGTGCTGAGGAGTTCCAAAATTGCCTCTATAATTTGATCTTTATTCTCTTTTGAACTATTTTTTTCAATGCCTAAGCAAGCAAGCAACTACCTTGTCTTTGATTAGCCAAAGCTGATTTTCAATTATCCATCTGAATAAACAGAAAAATTTTTAAATGTGTGAGCTTGTTAGTAAATTACTGATTGTATAGCTATGTTAAGAGAAAAGTATAACTTATCATAATAATGTGTAGTCTTTTTATTCTTTTTTTTTTTAAATAAGAAGTTTATTTAAACAGCAAGATGCTTCACTTGAAGGTAAAATGATCTAGGATTCCTTTCTTTTAGAGTTGTTTTATCCTTACTTCAAAATAGATTTCCCTACACATGTAACAGCTATGTACAAAAAAGTTGAAAAGTTGTCTTTGGTCTTGCAATGGTAAATGGAAAACATTAAAATTCTTCAGTCAAACAAGGTATGCAAGGATTTTTACCTTGTTCCTTTTATGTTAAACGGTGAGAGCAAAATAACTTACTGGAATATAAAGATAAGATCTGAGTAAGCATGCCACTAATGGAAAAAGAGAGTATTGTCTCAGAACCAGCATTTCACCTATCCCATCTCCATTTGATGTTGTACAAAACATACCATTGGCACTCTGACCAGTGTTGCTCAGTGGGTTAGCAGTGGTCCTGCAAAATAAGAGTCCAGTTGATTCCTGGCCAGGGCATGTGCCTGGGTAACAGGCCTTCCCTGATTGGGGCACAGGTTGGGGGCAGCTGATTTACTATGTTTCTCTGCCCCTCTTTCTTCCTCCCTTCCCCTCTCCCTAAAAATAAATAAAATTAAATTTAAAACATACCATTGGCTATTTAGTTATAAAATGCAAATGCTTGTGCACATACATCAGTTTGTTTATGTATCACAAAAAAATGGGGAAAGGAGAAATGGAAGAGCAGAGAAAACTACTGTAGTAGTCAGGATGTGATGGAAACAAATAGCAGTTTTGGAACTGAGAATGTCTCCTTGGTCTGGAGGAACAGAGGCCTCGTAAAGTAGCAAGTTTCTTTTCTGGTAGACACCTCCTTCTGCTGCTGGAACACATCAATTGAAACAGATGTGCCTGTTTCATTGATTGGCTGTCAGTCAAATGGGAATCTGAATCTGATCTGCCTCATTGACAAACACTGTCATCCAAATAGGCTTTCATGAGTGTAGTGTATGACTGTTAATCTTAAACTGTACAACAGAACCATCCCGCCCACCACCTTCAAATTAATATGATCCTTTTCCTCAGTCTTGACTCCTTCCTTGGGCTTTTCAATGACCACACAGGGAGCTACAGAATCTCCTCAGGGGCTACTTTACAAAAGAGGTAGGAGGTCCAAACCTAAGGAGCAAGCAAACAGTACCAGGAATGACAAAAGGCAGGTGGTGGCAGTAGAGGAGTCTTTTCATTCTTTAAACTGTCAATTTACATAAATAATTAGGTGTCTTCTGGTTCTCAAACACATTCTCTAATATTATTGAGGATTTAAGAAAAGAAACTTATTACAAATTTTAGAATAGTTGAGAATGGAGTTATGCATTATATGTGCACAAACAACAACTTTAAACCCTTCTAGGGATAAGTTGATATAGAGTCTTTCTGTGCTTTAGTTAATCATTTATAAAATAAAGACAATATCTACATCACAAGATTGTTGTAAAGGTTAAATGGCCAATGTACATGGAAGTGTCTCATAGGCCTTTAGAAGAATTCAGTATACCATAAATATCTTAATAAACCTGAGATATTTTTTGAGCTGTCTGTTTTAGAGTTTTATTCTTCATGGGACTTCACTGAAGTTTGCCTATATTTGCCTGGAAATTTTTTTTCAGACCAAATGATCAGTTGAGTGATCTGCTGTGGAACACCAAGATAGCAAGTAAGTATTAGAGGAAATCCAAATCTACTTCTAAGGAAAACCCCTGGCTTTGCCTACTGATTCCTATTCACATGACCTACTTCCATGCAGACATGCCCATTCCCAATCAGAACCCATCAGCTTTCCAAAACTTATAGTTCTCAACTACTACACAGAATACCAATCCTACTGGGTCCTTCTCAGAGTTTATTTTTGAATTTTTAATATTCAACTCATATCAAAACCTTAGCTGAAAGAAGTAGTTCTTAGGAGTCATCCAAGGTAAGGTTTTTTTTCCCTTCAATTAAATTAGATTGTAAGAAGGCATACTTGACTATATTACTTAGCCCATCGTAAAATCACCAATACTGAATTGAGTTTTAATGTTACACTCACAGATTTTATCAAGAAATCTGTAAAGAAAAAGTTATATAAAATTTGGTCTTATTTTTTGTTGTTAAGCAAAACAAGGCCATTTTTTGCCCAGTGGCTTTTTTGGATCTCTTGTCAGAAATTGCTACGAAAACTTTAAAGCCTGGAAGAATAATGTGTAGGTATGTTTCTTTCTTTCTGAAAGTTATGGAATCTGTCTTGTTTTTGTCTTGCAGTAGTTTGGTTCCGACTGCCAGGCAAATCAAACAATCAACCACACCAAGTACACAGGCATTAGGACCACTTTTTACCTTCTTTCATGGTTGATTCTCTATTTGTGTTTTGTTGTGCACAGACATATAAGTGGGAGATAGGTAAGAGATGGATACGATGGATGGATCTCCTTTAGCATAAGTCACAAATATCTTTTAAAGAAAGATTTCCTCTTCCTCTCTGTTAATGTGTTTTTCTTTTTTTGCACATTGTGAGAATTTTGTTTATTCATCACAAAGGAAATAATGTATTTTTTAATAGCAAAGGAAATCTATCGTTCAGAGAGTCACTGTAAATACATAAGAAATATTGAAATCAGGTTCAAAGAAATTTAATAAGATATGTATAATTGTCTTCTCAGAAATTGAATACTGCAATAACGTTTAAGTATATTTCATTTTCAGTTTAATCTTTCTTGAAAAGAATCAATTAATAGATTAAAATTGTGATTTTATTTTCATTACTAATTTTATTTTATTTTATTTTATTTACTTTTAAAGATTTTATTTATTATTTTTAGAGACAGGGGTAGGGAGAGAGGCAGAGAAAGATGGACATCAATGTATGGTTTCCTTTCACCTGCCTCCAGCTAAGGACCAGGCTTGCGACCTGGCTTGCGACCTGGTTATGTGCCCTGGCTGGGGAATCTAACCAGTGACCTTTGGGTTCACAGGCCAGCGCTCTATCTGCTGTGCCACCAGCCAGGGCTTCATGATTAATTTTATTGAATAACATAACTTAGAACTGTTTTTATATATTGAAGACAGCAAAAACATAATCTCAAAATAATATGACATGCTTTGTTTAAATTGCCAGACCTCTTCAATTGTAATCTTATTTTCCCATGCTGTTTTATACTTTTCTTAGGAAATGCAATGAAAAAGCCTTTCCCATAAAATTTGCACCCCTCCCCCAATGTGCCATAAAATTTTGTAGGTTTATACAGCTAAAAGTATTTTTTAAAGGGTTATTTCATTTAAATGTTTTAAAATTAATTAGACTTTACATTTTAAAGCAGTTTTAAATTGACACAAAAAATGAGGAAAAAATGCAGAGAGTTCCTACACATGTCACTGTTTCATTTCTAATGACAATAACTTAAGAAATTGTTAAGCCAAGATTATTTTCTCTCCCCTTTAACTGTTTCTTCCAGAACCTTGTGAATTCAGTATTGGTTAAATTAGATAGATAAATTCAGCTGTAGGCTTCATCAACATTGTCAATATTATTTTATTCTGAGGAGTTCTCTTTAAATCATCTGCATCTTTTGTTACGTCCCCCACCACCACTAGACCTAGTATTGTTTATATGAAGCAGTAGAGTATAAAGAAGTGATTCTGCTGTTAATTCAAAAAGATGCTTTCATTATTACAATAAGTCATTGGCAGCTGTGACCTTTAGTAACCTCCATTGTTATACATAGATGCTACATGGTTAAATGGACTGCAATTGTAAGTGAAACATTACAATCATAGCATTGCTTAACCTGAACATGACTGAAATAAATATACGTATGTGTATGTTAATGATAAAAACATTAAAAGTTATATTTCATAATTGTTACTAAAATAGTATTTTAACATCTCCTTTAAAATACTTCTCATTTACCTGTTCTGATATGCTTTTTACACATTTCATCCATTTAGGCCAATTTTAGTACCTGGTTCCTTTTATTTTTATTTTTTATTTTTTATTTTTTTAATTTTATTGTTGTTGTATTACATCCATCCCCTTTTTGCTCCCCTCTGTCCCCCTTATTTTTATTTTTTAAATTTTATTTATTTATTTATTTATTTATTTTAATTTTATTGTTGTTGTATTACATCCATCCCCTTTTTGCTCCCCTCTGTCCCCCTCCCCACCCACCCATTCCCCACAAAGTCAATCCCACCTGTTGTCCATGTCCATGGTTCCTTTATACTAGGTTCTTGTCTAAGCTGCTCCCCTTTCTTGCCTCTGCCTCCCCCCTCCCCCCAACCCCGTTCCC
>PVIW01015581.1:0-19242 GCA_004026585.1 Noctilio leporinus | reverse complement strand
TTCCTTCTACTGTATTCTTCAATTCAGAAATTGTATTCTTCATTTCCTCCTGGCACTTATTGATAGTTTCCATGTCCTTTTTCATGCTGTTGTAGTTCTCAGTAAGTTCCTTGTAACTTCCCTGGAGTTCTTTGTAATTTCCCTGGAGTTCTTTGTAGTTCTCCTGGAGTTGTTTACAGTTTTCTTTGATGTGGCTGAGTTCACTGAGCTTCTCTATCATCATTCTTTTAAATTCCTTATCTGATATTCCAGGTGCCTCTGTTTCATTTTGTATTCTTTCTGGGGATTCTTCCTTTCCTTTTGGTGATGGACTGATTCTTTTTTCCCCCATTTTGGGTGTCTGTTCTTGCTTGCTCTTTATTTATTTATTTATTTTTGTTCTTTCCTTGGGTTAACCTGCTTTGCTTCCTTGCCTTAGTTGAGCACCCTTCTGTGATAGGTGATTTGTGGAGTTCAGTGTTGCAGTCTCCCAGATTTTCTCCACTTGCTGTTCTTGGTGTGTCCTTTATTTGGGCTGTCTGGTTGTATTCTGGGCCTGTGAGCTACTCAGATTCACTCCCTCTGAGCTCCAGTACCAGACTAGCAGCTTGAAAGGCACCAGTGGCACACAGGGAGCAACTGAGGTGTCTGACATCAAGGTCTCTTTTCTTTTCTTTTTTTTTTTTTTTTCATCAATGTATGGTTGTGTTTCACCTGCCTCTAGCCACAGACCTGACCGGAGACCTGGTTTGCAACCTGGTTATGTGCCCTGGCTGAAGGTCTCTTTTCTAAACCCTTCCCCCAACAGAGCCAGCAAGCTGGTGCCATATCCGAGACCCCATCAACCTGGCTAACAGTTTCAAGAGAGAATCTTAAAAGCAGCAAAAGAAAAGAAGAGTTACCTATAAAGGAGTTCAAATAAGACTATCATCTGATTTCTTGCCAGGCAAGAAGGGCCTGGCAAAAGATATTCAAAGTGACGAAAAGCAAGGACCTACAGCCAAGATTGCTCTATCCCACAAAGGTATCATTCAGAATGGAAGGGCAGATAAAAAGTGCTTCCCAGACAAGGCAAAGCTAAAGGAGTTCATCATCACTAAGCCCTTCTTATATGAAATGTTAAAGGGACTTATTTCATAAAAAAGAGGATAAAAACTATGAACATTAAAGTGACAACAAACTCACAACTATCAACAACAGAACCTTAAAAATGAGAAAGAAGGAAAACAAAAAACCAAACACACAACCAGTATAGGACCAGAAACAAAGGTAGAATGGATCATTGGGAGGGTTATCACCTGGGAGAGGAAAGGAGGCAAAATGAGGAAATGGTGCAGGGATTAGAAAATATAGTTGGTGGGAACAAGACAGACAGGGGAAGTTAAGAATAATAGAGGAAAGGGTGAATCAGAGACTTACATGTATAATCCATGAATATGAACTAAGGGGGTGGGGACTGTGGGATTGGGTGAAAGGGAGTAAAGGGAAAAGAATTTGGGACAACTATAATAGCACAATCAAAAAAATATACAAAAAAAATTGTTAAAAAAAAAAAAGGTACAATCACTTTGGCAAACAGCCTGGCAGTTCCTCAAATTAATATAAGTAGAATTACCATATGGCTCAAATGATAAGCGGACAAACAAAATGTTATATATTCATATAATGCAATAGTATTTGGTAATAAGGACATGTGAAATACAGATATACGTTACAGCATGAATGAATCTTAAGAATATGCTAAGTGAAAAAAGTCAGTCACAAAAGGACAAGTACTGCATTATTCCATCTACATGAAATATCCAGAATTGGCAAATCTATACAAACTCAATGAGTGGTTGCTTAGGGCTTGTGGTTGGGTAGCAGGGTTGGGGGAAAATGGAGAGTGATTGCTGATGGGTATAAGGTTTCTTTCCCTAGTTATGAAAATGTCCTACTGTTGTGAATGCAGTGTGAGTATACTAAAAACTACTGAATTATGCACTTTAAAGAGTGAATTATATGGCATGTAAATTATATCTCAAAAAAGATTTTTTTTAATGCAAAGGTGCCAATAGTTAAATGGAATTCTTTCATTAGTGAATTTGTATTAATGTTTAACAATAAGATCACTAGCTAAAGAAGCCCCCCATGGAGTCATTAAGGTGGTCTATGAACCAGAAAAGGTTTTAAAAACTTCTGCTCTCAAAAAGTTTCACATTAAAAAAAAAAAAAAAAAAGTTTCACATTTCCTCAAAAAGTAATACACAGTTACCTACTATATGACCCAGCAATTCCACTCTTAGGTATATATCCAAAAGAAGTGAAAACCCATTGCCCGCACAAAAACTTATACATGCATACTCATAGAAGCATTATTCACAAATGCCATCAATTGATCAATAGGTAAAATGTGGTACATCCATACAGTGGAATATTGTTTAGCCATAAAAAGGAATGAAGCGCTGATCCATGCTACAGCATGGATAAACCTTGGAAAAATTATTCTAAGAAATCAGACACTAGAGACCATACATTACATCATTTTGTAATTCAGAAAAAGCCACAGAGACAGTATTTTTAGTGGTTGCCAAGGAGTTGGAGGTGGGGAAATGAAAAACGACTGCCAATGGGCCTAGGAAGGGATATTTTTGGGGGATTGAAAAAAATATTCTAAAATTACAACATGGTACTGTTTCACACCTTTGTGAATATACTATGAACCACTGAACTGTGTATATTTTGGAGTGAATTTTATGGTGTGTGAATTATACCTCAACTTAGAACGCACTGAACTGCATATTCTATAGGGGTGAGTTTTATGATGTGTGAATTATACCTCAACTTAGAAAGCAAGTTTCTTAATACTACAATTAATTGGATATACAAACTTACCAAAATTCTTTTACGATCCTTTTCTGATAAAAATTTTACAGGAGGGTATTTCTGGGTGAAGCTGTTTAATACAAAGAGATTAGAAAAGAAAAAGTCAAACATCTCACATATTTTCTCTGCTTACCATCAAAACAAATGCAAGATTTAAATTTTTTTATTTTTTATCATTTTTAAAGAGAGGGAAAGGGAGAGAGGCAGAGAAGGAGAGAAACATCAATGTATGGTTGCCCTTCACCTGCCTCCAGCTACAGCAGACCTGGCTGCAGACCTGGCTGGAGACCTGGCTTGCAACCTGGTTATGTGCCCTGGCTGGGAATTAAACCAGCAACATTTGGGTTCACAGGCCAGCACCTTATCCACTGTGCCACCAGCCAGGGCTCAAATGCGAGATTTTAAAACTGTGATTGTTGGTCCCTTCCCTCTCCACTCAGGCAATCAGTGGCTAATTTGAATTCAAGAAATAGCTAACCTGTTCCTTGTTTTGAATCAAGTTAAAGGTATGACTTGAGATTCTATATCCAAAATGGGACAACTGAAGAATGTGAAGACTACCAGCTGCCAAAGCTCAACACAAAATGAGGGAGGTGGCAGCATTCTCATTCTCACCATGCTGTACCAGAACCTGGAAGAAAGAAACCAGCTGTAGGAGACATGCTTTGGGGGAGTAAGGAAAAAGACCTTAACAAAGCTGATTCTCCTGTTTTGGACAAGTTCACAATTCCAGCAACCACTTCCTGTCTTGTGCCACTGAGAAAAAAGATTGGGCATCAGCATTTTCTATCTCTCACAGTCTGTTTGGAATCCACTATGTGTCATCTTATCTTTCAATCCCTCTTGTCCCAGGTATGTAAAGGTGCCATGGGTCCCAAATCACACTGATATTTCAGGAGCAAGATGGCATAAATCATATATAAGATATCAAATCAGAGTTATAGATAAAGATTTGAAATAGCCTTTCTTAGTGTTTTAAATAAATTCCAAGAAATTAGCTTTATTGTTGATACTTTAATTGTAGAGGTACTGGGCCAGAGGCACTGTCTCCATCCCCTCCATACTGCCAGCTGGGATATGAAATGCATTTCCTCAATGGTTGCAGAAGTGAACAAAATAAGACAGGTTATGGCCTTGAAGCTGAAGTTCCTCATCTCCTGAAGGAATGATGAAATTGGAGCATGGAGCAGGCAGGCTTTGCTTTCCAATGCAGAGTTCCCATTAGGAGCTTCCTGGTTCTCAAAAGGCCTGGCTCCCCGTGCAGAGTGGAGAGGCAGAGGTGGGCAGGTGGGAAAGTCTGAAGAAATGGGTGAGGGCCCCAGCCTTTCCTATGTTAGTTCTGTGCAGCTCAGCATTCCTGCTTTGTCTGCCAGGCAAAAGTTGTGTTTTTCCTTTTTGAACTTATTTTTCATTTACATTTGACATATATTACATTAGTTTCAGGTATACAACAAACTGACTAGATATTTATGTATTTCATGTAGTGATCACCCATTTAGAACATCCTGCTAAAGTTAAGTGCTGCCACCAGTCAGAGCAATGTTGCAAGCCCTAGCAGATGTCTTCACTGAGAAGTGACACTTCCTGTCATTCCAAATACTTCCTCAACACTCAGGTGGAAGGTAGCAAAGTAAACTTCAGCAAAGCTTGTGCGCGACCCTCACAGCTGCCCCAATTCCCTGAGCACCTAACTGCCACACTCCAGACTCAATCCCCAGTTCCAAACCCCACCAGTAGAATAATAAATCTTTTCTTACAGCCCCAAGTTAATTCTTTAGTCATTACTTCATGCCATTTCAGACTCCAATCTATTTAATGGGACAGCCATTACAGTTTTTCATAGAATTTTAATTATCATTATTTGCTATCTAACCTAAGAAAATTTAAAGACATGAAGATGACATTTTTTAAATGGCATGCGAAGTATTAATAAATAAAGATGTGGTAAGGAAGAGAGAAAGCCCACATAATCCACTTACTCGAACTTCTAAAATGGTATTGTTTCCATGTCTTTCCCTGAATCAATCTAATCACTACCTTTCAAAAATATTTCTTAGGGGCTGTGCTCAAAGTGACAAGCACATCAAGACAACATTACTTCCAGCCTTACTCTTGTGTCAATGTTGCGATGATGGCCAAATCATTCTTATCACATAATCAATCAGGAAAAATAAAACTAAACAGAACACCCTTGATTTCCACCACAAAATCATGTTTGTGTTTGACTTTCTAACCAAAACATTCACATAGGCTCATCTGTCACCTAGCTTGCTCACCAACCTAAAAAAACAGAACCATTTTAGAAGAACTAGTAAGGCAGAGCCACAAAGCAAATGTTTAACCCCTGCCACCTATGTTAAAGGCAACTCTGACTGTTTGAGAAGCATACATTGCTGGTAAATTCCTTAACACTGTATTTATACTTGTGCTTCTCCTTCTGGTTTAAAAAGTACAAAGAGGCAGTTCAGTAAACCTATGTAGAAAGATCCTGAACTTATGTCCTCCCACAAACACGACAAATCCACAGCTACATGCGGAACAATTTGCTCTGCAAAAGACCTGAAACTAGCTGAACAGCCCTTTCACAACCATGATCAAAGGGCCACATCCAGTCGAGCAGTAGAAGCAGAATACTCAGTCTTGCTAAAACCCCACCCCAGGCATGGTGACCTACAATCAGGAGAGATCTCACAGATACACAGCTTCTCCTTGAAAACAGAGGAAGATGTGTCCCACTTACGCCATCCCATCCCAACCCTTAGAAGCTACATGGGAGAGACAAGCACCCCACAAAACACCTGGCTTTGAAACACAACAGGGTTTACACCTAGGAAAGCCCTGGGGCTGGGAGATACACTATTAAAGGGTTGGTGTGGAGACTCACCTGCTCTGAGACCCAGTACAAAAGCAGCAGTTTAAAAAGCATCTATATCCATATGTGAATGGTAATCATTTACTAATTTAAAACATCTGCTGGAGGGGTAAGAGACAACTGGAACTTCCTCTGGGTACAAAGGTACTGGCAGGAGTCATTTTTATGTTCTCCCTCCACCTAAAGTAGAGAAGCACCTAAGTACAGACCTAAAGGAAGAAATAAACAAATATAATAACTCAAGGGGAATTTAATATCCCGCTGAAGTGAATGAATACATCATCTAGAGAGAAAATCAGTAAGAAAGTATCTGTCTTAAGTAACACATTAAATCAGATAAACCTAATATTTACAGAACATTCAAGCCAAAAGCACCAGAATACACATTCTTATCAGTACACAAACGAAACATTCTCCAAGACAAATCACTTGTTCCATTATGAAACGAGTCTCAGTAAACCTAAGACAATTCATATCGAGCATCTTTTCTGGTCACATTGATATTAAAATGGAAAGCAACTTCCATTAAAACACATTGGTATTAAAACTGGAATAATCAGAAATATGTACAGATTAAATAATATGCTGCTGAACCAATGGGTCAACAAAAAACAAAGGTAAAATAAAAAACACCTTGAGACACAACAGTGTAAATGTCACACATCAAAATCTATGGAATACAGCAAAAGCAATTCTAAAAAGAAAGTTTACAACCAGTTTACAACACTGGTCTACCTAAAGAAACAAGAAAACTCTCTAATAAACAATGTAACTTGACAATGAAGGGAAGAAGAGCAAAGTTAATAAAATAAAGAAAATAAAGACGAGGGTGGAAATAAAGACAAAAAACAAATAAGAGCTGCTTCTTTCCAAACAAAACAAAACAGAACAAAACAAACTTATAAACCTATCCAGACTTACTAAGAGAGACTAAAAAACAAATCGAAAATGAAAAGTTACAACTGATACAAATAATCATAAGCTATTGCTAGGAACAATTAAACAATAACTAGACAACTGTAAAGAAATGGATAAACTTGTAAAAACATACATTTTCCAAGACTGAAGCATGAAGAAATAGGAACTCTGAACAGATTTATTAATAGTAAGAAGACTGAGTCAGTAATAAAAAAAGACTCCTATCCAGGGGGATATCCAAGCTGGTGACGGAGTAGGTAGAAGGTACACTCACCTCCTTCAAGATCAAACTGGAATTACAACTAAATTATAGAACAATGACCCTGAATAACCTACTGAATACTAGCTGAAGAAAATCTTATAACCAATAAGGATTTACAGAGGAAGACACAGCAAGATTTACATGAAGGGTGAAGTCATGAAAAGGGCTGGTTCCACTCCTGTGGGCAGAAGCTGAGGTTCCAGAGGGATCATCTCAGCTGCTGGGGTTCCCCAGGAAGAGCATGAGGTCACAACCCAAAGCCGGACTCCCCAGCACAGAGCACCACAGCCAGAAAGAGGTGTACACATAACATCTGGCTCTGAAAAACAGTGGGGTTTCTGTCTGTCAGGGAGAGACAGGAGTTCACCACAGCCATGGGCCAATGCACAAAATCTTGTTTTCAACCACTAACCCTGGCCTCTTACAGACTGAAGGAGAAGCGGACTAGAGTCTCATGTGGAGACTGCGGTTTGTCTCTGGGGAGAGAGCTGAAACGACAGCCCCCACAACTCCTGTGTTAAAAAGTCATTCTCCCATACTACAAACCAATGTTTCTTGAGTGGGGAACTCCTCTCTGTGTGGAATCACCCTTTGGGAATGCAATAGCTCCACCCCTTGGACTCTGCAGCCCTGCCCTACAAAGCTTGTATCCTGTAAAAAGCCAGGGTGTAGATGTCTGGGGAGGCTCATGGGTGTCACAGAGTGAGCTGTGTGGCTTTGAGACAAGAGCCATTTACCCAACATTTTCGTGAACCTGACTAGCACTTCTCCCTCACAAGGAGATCCACTAGTCCCACCATCCAGGCTCCAGGGGCCCCACCCACACAATCCCTAGTGGCTCTGCTCTGCCAAGGTCCAGGGAAAATCAGGGACTAAGTTACAGAGCTGTGGGATGGGGGCTACTCTTCCACCTTCACCCAAAGCTTAGCCAGCACTTCTCCACCACTGGAGATCCAATAGCTCCATCCTAATGAGTCCCAGAGGACCCACCCTGCTGAGCTCTGTCTCCTCCAGCCAGAATCTGGGACAGACTTATTTGTGTGGCTCCAGGTCAGGGGTCTTTTGTCCCTTGCATGTCATACAGAACTCAGTCCTCTCCTCCCTTCACATGACCAAATCTCAGTCTGTCTGAACCTGATAAACTCTGCTGATCTCTTCCCTAATGATTCCTTCTGACCCAGCTAACACAAAGGTGTGTAAGCACCCAGCAGCTGGCAGCTCGACTTGATGTATCCAGGGACATCTCCTGAGTGGGTTCGGTCCCAGCACTGGTACCAAATTTGAACATCTATCAAATCTAATGAACACCATTCACCTCAACCTGGTAACTTAATGAGAACCTATCTCATCCAAATACCACCAGAGGCCATTTTCCTGACTGAGCCTAACAGGCAGCCAACAGGCAGGGGCAGATGAAGGCACAACTCAGGGCATCTTAGGAATTTGCTGACCTGCTCCTGGGCCTGGTGCTGGTAAAAGCCAGCCTTGGTACAGAGCTTGGTCATTCCAGTGTGCACCTAGGCCCAGCAGAAGCAGCCACAAACTGGATTACTTGTAGCTTCTGAGAGGTTGCCCAGGACCAGTCACATGCAGCAGCTGAAACTGGACTACACCAGTCCTTCCTAAGAGACCCAGAGCCAAAACATCCAACTGAAAAACTTCAGACAACATCAGAGCAGGATCGAGTGAGATTCACAAGAGGCATGTTCAAAGGAAGATCTCAGCAGGCACCAAACCCTGCTGAAGTTAATTCTACTTCGTGTGCTCAGCATCTACACAGCATCTCCCATGACATGGTCATGGTTGAGCATCATAGTCAACCAGCCTGAGGTTTGATCAAAGGTGCATACAAATTATAGCAAGCAAGACTCAAATACAACAGAAGGGCTCGCAAGGGACACTGCTGGAGCATCCAACTCAGATGATCAAAGCGACTGCATCACCAAACCCCACAGGACATCTACTCCATAAGCTCACTGCACAATGACTGGGAGTCATAGAAAATCAATCAATACATGGAAACAACACAAAGAGGCAACCAAAATGGGCAGACAAAGAAACAGGCCCCAAATGAAAGAACAAGAAAAATATCCAGAAAAACTGCTAAATGAAATAAAGGCAAAAAGTATCTCAGATAGAGATTTCAAATAAATGGTTATAAGGATTCTCAACAGTATGAAAAAGGGACCAATCAGAAATGAATAAAACAATGAACACATTGGAAGAAATAAACAGTAGACTGAATGAAGCAGAGGATCAAATCAGCAATTTGGAAAATAAGGTAGAAAAAACACCAAATCAGAACAGCAAAAAATAAAAATAAAAATGAAAGTAAAGAAAAGAAAGAAAGAAAGAAGAAAAAGAAGGATAGTTTAAGGGACCTTACATACAAAGTGAAGCCTAACAAAACCAACACCATAAGGGTACCAAAAGAAGAAAAGGGAAAACTAAGGGACTGTGAATCTATCTGAAGAAATATTGACTGAAAACATTCCTAACTAGGTGGAAAAGAAAAAAAAAAAGACAAAAAGGCCAAAAAGCACAGAGAGTCCCAAACAAAATGAACCCCAAGAGGCCCAAACCAAGGCACATAATTAAAACTCCAAAGGTTAACCACAAAAAGAGAACGTTAAAAGCTGCAAGAGAAAAAAAGGTTACCTAAAAGGGAGCTACTGTAAGATTGTCAGTGGACTTCTCAAAAGCAGCATTTCAGGTCAGAAAGGATTGGAATGAAATATTCAAAATGATGAAAAGCAAGGGCCTACAACCAAGATCACTAAACCCAGCAAAGCAATCATTAAAATTACATAAATAAAGAACTTTCCAGACAAGACAAAGCTAAAGGAGTTTGTTACCACCAAACCACTATTTATAAGAAATGTTAAAGCGTCAAGAAGAAAAAGGAGAAGGGAAAAAATAATAATAAATAGTAAGATGGCAGGAAATACATCCTTATCAACAATCACTTCAAATATAAAAGGCTTAAATATACTCCAATCAGAAAACACAGCATAGCTGAATGAATAAAAAAATAAGACCCATATATACGAGGTCTGTCAGGAACAAGTACAGCCATTGCTAATAAGACAAGAATGATTTGCGCAAAATCAATACAATCTGGCAGCCAAGGAGAGTGGACTGGAATGTGCATGGGTAAACAAAGACAACCTGGCTGTATTTACTAGCCAGGGAGAGGGAGTAGACACCACTGAGTGAATGTGTGTACTGTATGGCTGTCACATTTTAAATGACTGGGCAAGTAGAGCAACAAATCTGCATCAAATTTTGCAATCAGGCTTGAACATTCCTCCACAGAAACTATTCAGATGATTCAGAAGGCCACAGCTATGGGCAACTGGTGACTGGCAGCTTCATCATTAACAATGTGCCTGCTCATGCATCATGTCTAGTACAGAGCTTTTTTTGTTCTTTTGGGCAAAACATCAAAGGGCCCAGGTGACACCTCTCTACAGCCCAGACTTGTACCCTGCAAATTATGGCTTTTCCCAAAACTAAAATCACCTTTGAAAGAGAAGAGATTTCAGACCATCAATGAGATTCAGAAAAATATATGGGGCAGCTGCTGGCAATGGGAAGAACTGTGTGAGGTCCCAAGGTATCTACTTTGAAGGGGACTGAAATGTCATTGTCCTATGTATAATGCTTCTTGTACCTTCTCCAATAAATGCCCCTATCGAATGCTGCCTACAGTGACCCAAGTCAGAATGAAAGATACACACAGACCCAAAGTAAAGGAATATAAAACTACACTTCTTACAAAAGGAAAATGGTAAAAAAAAGCTGGGGTAGTAAAACCTATATCTGACAAGAGACATTAAAACAAAAGCTATAGTAAGAGACAAATAAGGACACTACATAATAATAAAAAGAAAAATTAAACAAGTGGATATAATCCTTGTAAATATTTATGCACCCAACATAGGAGCACCAATATATGTAAAGAAAATCTTGATGGACATAAAGAGAGAGACTGACAGTAATACAATCACAGTAGGAGATTTTGACACACCACTGACATCAATGGAAAGATCTTCTAGACAAAATATCAACAATGAAACAGCAGCCTTATATGACAGTAAATCAGATAATTTAATTGATATCCTCAAAGCATTTCACCTAAAGGCAAACAGAATATACATTCTTATCAAGCGCACATGGAATGTTTTCTATGATAGACCGCATGTTAGGACACAAAACAAGTCTCAATAAATGAAAGAAAACTGAAATCATATCAAGCATCTTCTCTATCCATAATGGTTTGATTCTAGAAATCATTCACAAGAAAAAACCTTAAAACACACAAAGGCATAGAGGATAAATAACATGTTACTAAACAATGAATTGGTTAAAAATCAGATCAAAGAAAAAGGGATCTTGAAATAAATATGAGAACATAGCAACATAGCTTTTGCTATGGGACACAGCAAAAGCAGTCCTAAGAGAAAAATTCATAACATTACAAACCTATCTCAAGAAACAAGAAAATGTTCATATAAACAATCAAACTTTACACTTAAAGGAATTTAAAAAACAAAAACAAAGCCCAAAGTGAATTCAGAATAAAGGAAATAATAAAGATTAGAGCAAAAATGAATTAAAAGAGCTGATTCTTTGGAAAAATAGACAAGATTGACAAGCCTTTAACCAAACTCATCAAGGAAAAAAAGATAACCCAAATAAATAAAATCAGAAATTGAAAAAAAAAAAAAAAAAGTAACAACAAACACCAAATAAATACAGAGGATTATAAGAAAATATCACAAACAACTATATGCCAACAAACTGAAGAATCTGGAAGAAAGGTATAATCCCCAGAAACAATCTCCCAAAACTAAAACTAGATGAATCAGAGAATCTGAATTAAACAGATTATAACTAGCACAACTGAAGCATTAATCAAGAAAATCCCAACAAACAAAAGCCTTGGACCTGATGGCTTTACAGGTAAATTTTACCAGACATGTAAAGAAGATATAACACCTCTCCTTCTCAAACTATTCCAAAAATTTCAAGAGGATAGAAGGCTCGCCAACCAGCTCATTTTATAAGGCCAGCATTATTCTAAGTCCAAAACCAGATAAAGATAATACAAAGAAAGAAAATTATAGGCAAATGTCCATGATGAACATAGATGCTAAAATTCTCAACAAAATATTAACAAACCAGGTCCAGCTATATATTAGATCATACACCAATATCACGTGGGATTTATTCTGGGGATGCAAGGTTGGTACATTATCTGCAAATCAATACGTGCAATATATCACATAAAAAATGAGGAATAAAAACTACATGATCATACCAATAGATACAGAAAAAGCATTTGATAAAATCTAGCACCCATTTATGATTAAAATTCTCAGCAAAGTGGGAGTAGAGGGAACACACCTCAATGTAATAAAGACCATATATGACCAACTCTTAGCCAACACCACACTCCATGGGCAAAAACTACAAGTGTTTCCCTTTAGCTCAGGCACAAGACAGGGATGTCTGCTTTCACCACTCTTACTCAAGATAGTATTAGAAGTCTTAGCCACAGCAATCAGACAAGAAATAAAAGGCATCAATATTAGAAAGAGTGTAAAACTCATTATTTGCAGATGACATGATACTGTATATAAAAAAACCTTAAAGATTCTACCACAAATTACAACCTCACTAGAAATGATAAATGAATCCAGTAAATTAGCAGAATACAAAGATCCAGAATTCAGTAGCATTTTTGTATTAATGAACTATCAGAACAAAAAACTAAGAAAACAATCCATTTACGAATTGTATTATATTTGTAATACAATATACATTACAAAATATATTTTATTTTATTTTTAATTTTATTGTTGTATTACATCCATAAAATAAATATATTTTATACAACATATGTATACTATATATAGTAATTTTATTTATACATTTATATATATATATATATATATATATATATATATATATGTGTGTGTGTGTGTGTGTGTATGTATGTATTTTTAAAAACAAATTTAACCAAGAAATGTAAAATACCCATTCCTGGAAAATTATAAGCATGCAGGGCCCTAGCTGGTGGCACACAGTGGATAAGGTGCCAGCCTGTGAACCCAAAGGTCGCTGGTTTGATTCCCCAGTCAGGGCACATAATCAGGTTGCAAACCAGGTCTCCAGCCAAATCCATAGCTAGAAGTAGGTGAAGGGCAACCATACATTGATGTTTCTCTGCCTCTCTCCCTACCCCCTCTCTAAAAATAATAAAATCTTTAAAAAAAAGATTAAAAAGTGAAAGAAAGAAACTTAAGAATGTATGAGGTCTGTCCCAAAACTGTCAAGCCAGTATCAATTTAATTAAAACAATTTATGCAATCAATACTTTTGGGGAAGACCTCATCCAAATAAATAGAAACATACCATGTTCATGTATAGAAAGAATTAACATCATTAAAACTTCTGTACCACCCAAAGTAATCTACAGACTCAACACAATTCCTATCAAGATATCAATGGCTTACTTCATAGAACTAGAACAAGTACTCTGAAAATTTATATAGAACCATAAAGACCCTGAATAGCCACAGCAATCTTGAGAAAAGTTGAAGGAATCACACTATGTGATAGCCAACTATACTACAAGGCCACAGTAATTAAAACAGCATGGTACTGGTATAAAAACAAGACACATAGATCAAGGCAATGAAATAGAGCACCCAGAAAGTAACCAATGCTCTTATGGTCAATTAACATTTGACAAAGGAGGCAAAAAGTTACACTGGAGTAAAGATAGTCTATTTGATAAATGGTGTTGGGTGCTTAACAAAGGAAAACGTATACAAAATCAAATACATCTAATAAGGGGTTAATATGCAAAATTTACAAAGAATGTATAAAACTCAACAACAACAGAAAAACTCACAACCCAATTAGAAAATGGGCAAAGAACCTGAATAGACACTTCTCCAAAGAGGACAGTCAGATGGCCAAGAGACATATGAAAAGATGCTTAACATCACTAATCATCAGAGAAATGCAAATTAAAACCATGATGAGCTATGACATCACACCTGTTAGAATGGTTATCATCATTGAATCTATAAGAAGTGTTGGCAAAGATGTGGAAAAAAGGGAATTCTTGCACACTGTTGGTGGGAATACAGATTGGCGCAGCCACTATGTAAAAGTAGTACTGAGCTACCTCAAAAATTAAAAATTTAACTGTCTTATGACCCAGCAATTCCACTTCTGGGAATTCAGCTGAAGAAACTTGAAAGATGAATTTGAATAGATATATATACCCCTATGTTCACTGCAGCATTATTTATAATGGGTGAGATTTGGAAGTAGCCAAGAATCCATTAGTACATGAGTGATAAAAAGCTGTGGTATATTTACACAATAGAATACTACCAAATAATAAAAAGGCAATCTTACTCTTTGCTTCAGCATTGATGGATCTGGAGAGTACTATGCTGATAAAAAACAAATACACTCATAAATGGTATTTAATGAACAAAATAAACATACAAACAAAACAGAAACAGACTCAGAGAACAGACTAACAGCCATCAGGAAGTGAGTGGGGCTGGGTGATGAAGGTAAGGAATTAAGAAAAGAAAATCTCACAGACACAGAAAACAGTAGGTGATTCTCAGGCAGGGGTTTGGGGGAGGTAGAAGAGAGTACAGGGGAGCTAGATGGTGATAGAAGGAGACTTGATTGGGGGTTGTGAGCACATAATAAAGTATACAGATGATGTATTATAGAACATTAAACCTGAAATCTATATATTTTTATTAACCAATGTCACCTCCATAAATACTAAACAAATTTAGTTGTCCATGAACAGATGGCATCACTGGTGAACTCTCTCAAACGTTCAAAAGAGATTTAATACCCGTATTTCTCAAATATTCTAAAAGCCTGGAGGAGAGAATGCTTTCAAACTCATTTTAGGAAGCTTAAGTTACCCTTTTTTCAAAACCAGAAAAGCATACCACAAAAAAGGAAAAAATGGTACAGGCCAATATACCTGATGAACGCAAATATAAAATTCCTCAACAAAATAATAGCAAACTGAATTTATTATTTATTATTTCAATTTGTAAAACACATGTAGAGGAAAAACAGAGGGTATTGAAAGAAGTAAGACCTGTGCACAGCCCCCACCCCCAAAAAGATAAATCTACTATTTAAGAGGGAAAACTCCACAAAGAGTAAGTTGTAGTTCTAGTGGCTTAAAATAAAGTTGAGTTGCATTACTGAAAGAGGGGAGGATCTGACTCAAAAACCAAAATCATTTTTTACTATGGGTTTGGCACTGTCTTTAGGACAACTTTCACAAAAGTGAGTTCTGCAACACACCATTTCTGTGATATATTTCATAAAAACAGCATTCCAGAGTAAAATAAGTATTAAAGAAGAAAAAACTGCTTAATCTTGCTACAATATATCTAAAATACTATCATTTAACATGTAATAATTATGTAAGCTATTGGCATATTTTAAATTTTTTATATTAACTCTTCAAAATCCAACAGGTACTTAAAATATGTATGGGTGTAAATGTATTTTTGCATGTGTTTGGTAATATTGGAATTCATATTACTTAAAAAATTCTTTTTTTTTTTTTTAATATTTTATTTATTATTTTTAGAGAGTGGGGAAGGGTGAGAGGCAGAGAGAGACAGAGACAGAAATCAATGTATGGTTGCCTTTTTCACCTGCCTCCAGCTATGGACCTGGCTGGAGACCTGGCTTGCAAGCTCATTATGTGCCCTGGCTGGGGAATCGAACCTGCAACTTTTGGGTTCGCAGGCCGGCACCTTATCCACTGGGCCACCAGCCAGGGCTAAAAGAGTAATTCTTTAAACAAACAAATTAACATAGGCATTTTGGAATAATGAAAAGAAAACTTTGTATTAATATGATTTGAGAAGCTGACAGAGGCAGTAATTAAATGGTGAATTGCCTGGATGTGAATGGGGAAAAAAAAAAAAAAGTACACACTGGTGGTTACAGAATAGACAGGGGGATGTTAAGAAGAAGAAAGGAAATAGAGAAGCCAAAGAACTTATATGCATGACTCATGGGCATGAACTGAAGGGGGCATTGCTAGAGGGAATGGGGTACTGAATGGAGGGGAGCAAAGGGGGGGAAACTGGGACAACTGTAATAGCAAAATAAATAAAATATATTAAAAGTCAATTAGTTTAAACAATCATACACCATGATTACGACATGGATGCAAAGATGGTTCAACACTGACAAAGCAATCAATGACACACTCGTTAACAAATAGATAACAATCACATGATCTTATTAACAGATGCAGATAAAGCATTTGACAAAATACAACATCCACTTACCAAGAAAACTCTTGATAAAGTGGGCACAGATGAAACTTAATACAATGTAATAAAGACCATATAGCAAACTACAGCTAACATCATAGTCAATAGTGAAAAGCTGAAAGCTTTTCCTGTAAGAGAAGGAACACGATAAGAGCGCCCACTCTCACTAGTTATTCAGTACATTACTGGACATCCTAGACAGCAATTAGGCAGGAAAAAGAAATAAAAGCATTTACAGATAATATGACTTTAGAAAACCCTAAAGACCATCAAAAATTGTTAGAATAAATGAATTTAGTAAAGCTGCAGAGCATAAATTCAAAATACAAATGCAAACTATGAGAAAGAGAAATTAAGAAAACAATTCCATTTACAATTACATCTAAAGAATAAAGTACCTAGAAACAAATTTAACCAGTGTTGAAAGACGTGTACTCTGAAAACTATGAGACAAAGATAAAAGAAACTGAAGATATAAATAAATGGTTTCATGCTCATAGATCAGAAGAACAATATTAAAATATCCATATTACTCAAATTAAACTACAAAGAGATCTCTTACCAAAATTTCAATGACATTCTTCACAGAAATATGTACAACAAACAGTCCTCAATTTTTACGGAACCACAAAAAGAACCAAAATAGCCAAAGCAATCTTGAGAAAAAAGAACCAAGATGGAAGCACATGATTTCTGATAACAAATTATATTACAAAGGTATAGTAATAAAATAGTATGGTATTGGCATAAAAACAGACACACAAATCAAGGGAACAGAATGGAAAGCCAGGAAATAAAACTATGAATATACAGTCAATGAATTTAAGACAAAGGATGCAAGAATATACAATGGGGAAAGGACAGTCTCTTCAATAAATGGTGTTGGGAAAACTAAACAGCAAAAAGAGAGGGGAGAGGAAGGGAGGGGAAAGGAGGGGAGAAAGCTGGACCACTAACACCACACACTGAAACCTTAAAACTTCTAGAAGAAAACAGGCATTAAGCTCATCTTGGTGATGATTTCTTGGATAAGACTACAAAGGCTACAACAACAAAAGCGAAAATAAACAAATGGGACTTCATCAAACTAAAAAACTTCTGCATGGCAAAGAACACCAAATGAAAGTTACCAACTACATAGAAAATATTTACACATCATATATCCAACAAGGAGTTAAATACAAAAATACATATATAAACAATTCATACAACTCAATAACAATTAAAAATGATTTAAAATGTACAAATAATCTTAATAGACATTTTTCCAAAGAAAATATACATATGGCCAATAGGTACATGAAAATATGCTCAACATCAAGGAAATGAAAATCAAAACCACAATGAGATGTCACCTCACACCTGTCAGAATGCCTATCCTCAAAAAGACATGTAAGTGTTGAGGAGGACATGGAGAAAAGGAAACCCTTGTTCACTGTTGGTGGAAAAGTAAGTTGGAGCAGCCATTATGGAAAACACTCATTTGAAAAGATACATGCACTTCTATGTTCACTGCAGCATTATTTACAATAGCCAAAATATGAAAACAACCTAAATATCTGCGAATGCATTAAAATAAAAAGAAGTTGTGGTACATACAATATGTACAATGCAATATAACTCAGCCATAGAAAAGAATGAAATCTTGCTATTTGTGCCAACATGAGGACCTTGAGCGAAGTATGCTAGTTAAAATAAGTCAGAGAAAGGTATACACTATATGATTTCACTTACATGTGTAATCTAAAGAAAAAACTAAACAAATGGACAAGCAATACAACATGTACAGAGAACAGACACTTGTCAGACAAGAAGGGGAATGGGCGGTGGGTGTAATGGGTAGTGGACGTAACGGGTGCTGGGCGTCAACTGCATGTAGTAATGAACGTTTACTAGACTCACTGTGGTGATCACTGTAGTATACATAATGTGCAACTATTGAGTTGTACGCCTGAAACTAATATAACATTATATGCCAATTTTATAAAGAATATCAGAAAAATATCAGAGTATTCTATAATTCTCACATTTAAAAAGACCTTGTGTTTAAGCCATTGGCTTCTAAAGGGAAGGAAGTTATCTAATTGATTCACTTTTCATAGATAAATATTCTCAATAGAAAACGACTGTTGGTGGACAATTTTTTTTTTTTGACCAACATAAAACCTATGATGGGTTTTTCGGGTTTTTTTGTTTTTTTTTTTTTTTTTGAGCTTCAATTAAAATCTCAAATGACACCAGTCGTATCAAAGGCAGAGATTCTAGCTCTCAGCAAGAATTTTACAAGCAGTATCATTTCAACACCAAATCACGGAAAGAATGACTTAAGGCACAAATAACAATCTTTTATTACTAACTGAATCTGTTAAAAATACTAACAGCCCTGGCTGGTGGCACAGTAGATAGGTGCCAGCCTGCAAACCCAAATGTCGCTGGTTCGATTCCCCAGCCAGGGCACATAACCAGGTTGCAAGCCAGGTCTCCAACCAGGTCTATAGCTGGAGGCAGGTGAAAGCAACCATACAGTGATGTCTCTCTCCCTCTCTGCCTCTCTTCCCTCCCCTCTCTCTAAAAATAATATATAAATAAAATCTTAAAAAAAAAATACAACTTTTATTCCATGAAGAGTCGAAATTAATAGTTGTTCTGACTACAGAGAAACTACCAATTAAGGACAAGAAGAAAGTGAATGAACACATTTTGATTGATGGAATTTTATCCATCTTTATTCCTCTTTAATCACTTAACGAAAACACCAAGATCAAAGAAAATAATTGCTCTCCATTTCTTCCCTTTTATTCTGGACTTGATAAAAGGCTTGTACAATGCTGATGCACATCATCCAAACTCACCCCAAGTAAAGGAAAAAATTACATAAACTTGAATGTTACCATTTTTCTTTTGTAAACTTCTAAAGATCCAACTGTTACTCCAGACACTCTGAGTTTTCCAAAAACAGTAAAAAAATTACAAAGTAAAGCTCTAATGCC
>PVIW01015580.1:0-19318 GCA_004026585.1 Noctilio leporinus | reverse complement strand
TGTACCCTTTGCAACAACATGGATGGAACTGGAGAGTATTATGCTTAGTGAAATAAGCCAGTCAGTGAAGGACAAATATCATATGATCTCACCTCTTACAGGACAATAATGAACAAAACTAACAACAAGCAAAACAGAACCAAGTATATGAATACAAGGAATAGGCCTTCAGTGGTCAGGGGAACGGGGTAGGGGGGAGGGAGAGGTAGAGGCAAAGATGGGGAGCAGCTTAGACAAGAACCTAGTATAAAGGAACCATGGACATGGACAACAGGTGGGATGACTTTGGGGGGAATGGGTGGGTGGGCGGGGGGACGGAGGGGAGCAAAAAGGGGATGGATGTAATACAACAACAATAAAATTAAAAAAAAAAAAAATTCCTTAATCCCCCTGTATCACAATTTCTGCATCTATAGAATGGATGTAATAATAATACCTACTTCATAAGGTTGTACCAATTAAATTGGTTAATACATACAAAGCACCTGAACTAATTAGCTATACACTCAGCATTTTGCTAATTCTAACTAAGCAAACACTTAGCATTAAGATGAAATTCCCAAACCTGGCTGGTGACACAGTGGATAAGGCACCGGCCTGCGAACCCAAAGGTCTCTGGTTTGATTCCCAGCCAGGGCACCTAACCAGGCTGCAAGCCAGGTCTCCAGCCAGGTCTGTAGCTGGAGGCAGGTGAAAGGCAACCATACATTGATGTCTCTCTCCCTCTGCCTCTCTCCCTTCCCCTCTCTCCGAAAAATAATAAAAAATAAAATCTTTTTTAAAAAAATGAAAACAAATTCCCAAACTGTTTGAAATCGTAAGTCAGAATCCCTGATTTCCCTCATATAATCTCAGTGTGAGACAAAAGCCCATTCATTCGGTATGCCATTATTGACACCTTATGCGTAATAGACATTTTTATTACTATATCCCCAGCAAGGTCTTTGCTCTCATACAGTTTGCGATTTAGAGGAAGAAGACATAAAATATATGGGAAAAATATCATTTCAGATAGTCATAAATTCTATGAAGGAAAAAAGATAAGAAGATGTATTAGTGACTAGAAGGAGCTAGTTTACATATATAGTGAGGCCAGTATGTCTCTGCTTGGTGACATTTGGAGAGGTGAATTAAATGATTAGAAATTGCCCAGTCAAAGAATCAAAGGAAGAGAAACCAAGGTCATAAGGTGGGGAAAAGTGCACCTTGTTTCAGGGAATTCAGAAAGCAGCCAGTGTGACTGAAGCTGACAAAGGGACAATGAGGAGCAGACAAAGTCAGAGAGTGCTGGGACCAGGCCACACAGGTACTTATGGGCCATGACAAGGATCTGCGACTTAGTAAAGTCAAGAAATTATTTAATTTAAGATTATCTGGCTTTGGTAAAATACTAAGAATGCTTTGTCTCTGTAGAATAATTGGTCCCAAACTCCTAGCCCTATTTCTACTAGAAAGCAAATAATGGTGAATACAGGGAAATATAGAATTCAGACTAACCACAACATTTCTTTGAATGAAAAAGTACATGGATGATAGACAACTTAAAAACAACTGAATGAACAACAAAGCCAAGGATTAGAGCTGTTTTTTGGTTTCCTCACTCCTCAAAACTGGAGGGAACGGGTTATTATAACCATTGCACGACAAGGAAAGTGAGGTTTAGAAGCCAGATGTGCAAAGGTCCTAGCACAGAGCCTGGAACACAGCAGTCCCTGAAAACTCGGAAAGGAGCCCTTCCAGCCTACTACACTTGAAAAGGAGTGAACAGTCAACCAAAGACTGTATACACTAAATAGATCTTCATTTCCATTTGTAACTAAAGCAGTGTAGCCTTATTCTATCAAAATTATCTAAAACTGCAAAGGGGTTTTACCCGTCAAGTAAGGAAAGCACTAAATAAAAATGTCTCCTTTTCCAGAGCATGCTTTATAGTCCATTACCACAGTCTGCTTCCCCCCAAACACCTATATCTATCTATATCCCTTTTTCAGTGTGTAAGTTTGTGTTAACATGACTGTTTTCTTTTCACACCCAAAAGACATTAGGGTCATGAAAAAGCAAATGACTAACCATAGTATTTGAACATTGTTTTACATTTAAAATCATTTCATGAAGATGGAACTAAAAATTATGTGCTGAGACTGCTGGAGAAGCTCTTACAGAAGTCTTTGTTGCAGAACAAGGTTACAATTAGAGCTTGTAGCATTTTGCTAAAAAAAAAAAAAATCTTTAACACAGTTCAATTAAATCATTCTGGTCCTTTGTCCTGGGCCATCATAGAAAGTAGAGATTTTCATATAGGGGAGAGGTGACCTATGGGCTCCTTAAGGCTATTTGCAAATTTTTGTGTCTATACATATTTTCCTTCTGGGTCAAGAATTTCAAAGGAACCTGAGACCCACAAAATGGTTAAGAGCAGCTTCTTGCTGTCCCAGAATACTGACACTCATTCAGCTTCCTGTAGTTGTTTTCATATTGTGACACTAAGAGAGTCTTACAATACAGGGGTATGTGCAATAAAGTGACAATAACTTTGCATCTCCTTATTTCAACTGCTTATTAATTTTGAAAACCTATGTTTCTAAGGTTATAATTTAACATCATTGTTTCAGATGCAAAGTATTCAATTCTGAGAGCAACCATGTCAAAGGAATAAGATGTTACAGCAACCATAGTTTCTTCATGCAGGGTGAACTGCTAAGGAAATTGTAAACTTCAGTAACACCCCATTACATACAGTTTACAATATGAAGAAGGTACACGATGCTGATCCTGATGTTGCCACACCAGGAAAACACATAAGGTACACAAGGATCACACAAGTCCAGATATTGTACTCAGAACCCGGGAGATCATCAATGAAGATCCAGGAAAGCCAATGTGCTCCATAGCAAGAGAACTGTAGATGTCAGATACAACAGGTCACAAGTATTACTGAAGCTATCAGACTGCATGTCCTTAGAAGAGGCTGTTTATGACACAGCAAAGGAAAGGCACTTTGAAAAAGCAAGGAAATTGCTAACAACATTAAAAAGTCCCAAAGAAAAAATTCCTCTGATTTTCTTCTCCAATGAAAAGAATTCTCAGCAGAGCCAAATAGTCACCGGAAGACACAACAGGTGGCTCTGTGAGAATCTTAACAAAGTCCCAATTGTCATAAAAATGCAATTTCCTGCTACAGTGATGGTGTTAGGTGTTGTCAGCAATAAAGGAGATATCATGACCCCGAATTAGTTTCCACAAGGTTTGAGGTGATTGCTGATGTTTATCTTGACATTTTGAGAGAAGTAGTTGTACTGTGGATGAAGCAAGTTGCAAATGGACGTCATTTTTTTCTTCCAACAAGATGGTGCACCAGCACACAATGCCAAAAAGGTCCAAGAATTTCTCAATGCCAATGTTCCTAAATTCTGGTCAAAGGAAACTGGGCCACCTAGTTCACCACATGCAAATCCTTTAGACTGTTATGTATGGAGCATTTGTGAGAGAGAAGTTAATAAACAGCCTCATTCCAATAAAGAGGCTATTCAAGCTAAGATGGAAAACATTATGATGTCCATAGATAAAGAAAAGTTAATTAAAGTGTGCTCAAGCTTCTGAAGTTGAATCGAATCTATTACTGCAGCAAATGGAGACTTTTTTGAACAATTTAAAAAATAACGACTACGTTTATGTATTGCAGCCAAAATTCAAGGTGAGTCCTAGTGGATAGGACTGCCAAGAGTTAATCCAATCAGCTTTGAGGGGAGCACAAACAATAGGCCTGGAATAAAATTCTGGTTCTACATTTACTAATCTGTTGATAACAAAGTTAAGAAGTGTTGTCCCCATTTGCCAATAAGAAAATAATTTATTTCAAAATATAACAGTTTTGTGGTATGTTGTTTTACTAATATTTTGCTAATTTATTGCCTGCACCCTGTACAAATTCATGAGGTATTTGGTCCACGCTCTTTAAACTGAAATCATTCCCCCCCAGACCGAGCATAGGACTGTCGTCCACCTTTCCCAGGTTGTAGGCCTGGTCTTCCCTTTATTTTATGAGCCTTCTCTCTGGAAAGTATATTCATTCTTGTTCCAGAATGCAGTGTGGTTTTTTGCCAAGAGAAGGAAGGGATTTCTGCCAGGCACATGGGGAGGGATACACTAGGGGTAGGCAACTTGAAGGCACTCCAAGGAATGGTGTAATTTGTAAATTTGTAAATTTGGGAAACCCTACCTGAGACTTAGGCCCACTGCTGCTTAGAGTCAAGCACCTATACGGGATTTGGTCAAGAAACACAACTATTCCCCAGGTTGGAGCCATGTAATCATCTTATCCTCTATGTGGCACTTTACACTTCCAAGGAAAAAGGGGGGAAGTTGGTGGGGCCTTGGGAAGTGGTGTACTGTTGACATTATAAACTCTTTTGGGGTAGAAAAATGACCAACGTCATTTTTATCTTACTTAATGAGTTTGACTTTTTTTTTTTTTTTTTTTTGAGTTTGACTTCTTAATTAGTCATGATTATATATACATACAATTTGAAAATAAATACTTCTTTGGAAGAACCAACATCATTAGTTATGACCCATAAGGAACACGTTTCTTAACAATAATTGGCCAGAAAGGTTATGGGCAGGCAGTAAGGGGCTGGCAAGGTGTCCAAGATGACAAAGAAAGTATGGATTCAGGGGAGATGAAAAAGAAGAAACCGGACAGAAGTAGTAAATAGAGCATTTTCGGCACGTTGCGAAAAATGAGTCGGCAGCCACAAAGCCAACTTCAAGGGCCAATAAAACAAATGAAAGAGTTAATTTAAAGGAAGTCGCTCTACCAAGTCCAACATGCCTATCAGCACTCTCATTCACACCTTCCTGCAACCATCACTTATCCAAGAGTAAGACACTTTAATGACAAACTTTAATAGGCCTGACATTCCTTGTAAAGAGAATAGAAGGCAAACATAAATTTTTAAATGAGTATTGAAATTTTACTCGGAAAGAGTGGAATAGATGAAAACATTGCACTCCAAAGGAGAAACATATCAGAAAACTTTACCACCCACCACAAGGATAGGTCTACTTGGTTCTGGCTGTTAGGAGAGGATGGCCAATGGAGATACTCTGGTTCCCATTAAGTTCAGGAAGTGTGTTCACGAGGCTTCTGCTGAGACCGTCCTAGTTCCCTTGCCTGCAGGGATCTGAGGTTGCAGTTGCCAACCTTGCCTGAACAGTTAAGAGCCCAGCTCCTTCCTAAGGCTTCAGCTTGTCCTTTCTCTGACAGGTTCTGTATTTCTGGTGCATGAAGAATACTTCCCCCCTAAATTTAAATATGAATTTCTTTCATTTCAAAAATACTTAATATAGCATTTCTATGTGCCTGAAGAAAAATACAAGAAAAAAATGGCTTATGCCCAATCCATCATTTTCATCCGGAAATACAAAACCTCCACAGGACCATGTCCTTGTGTAACAAAATTCAATAGGGAAAATAGAATCATGATGCAACACCACCTTAGAGCTTACCCAGATCTTGAAAGTAGCATGATTATAAGTCACACACTTATACCAGGTACCATGCTAAGCACTTTGCATACAACAGTGTAGAACAGAAGCACAGTCCCTATGCTCTCATCCATTATTGGAGCCAAAATTCAAGGTGAGCCCCTAGTGGATAGGACTGCCAAGAGTTAATCCAGTCAGCTTTGAGGGGAGGACAAACAACCTGGAATAAAATTCTGGTTTTACATTTACTAATCAGGAGATAACAAGGTTAAGAAGTGTTGTCCCCATTTACCAATAAGAAAAGTGAGTTGTAGAGCCATGTAAATAAATTGGAGCCATGTAAATAAATTGTCTAAGTTGTTGCATGGACTGACTGCAATTGCGTATGTAAAGCACATTTTACATAGATGGCATTTAAGAAATATTGAGTGTCTGCTCCCTTTATCCATCCACCACCCCTCCCTGCTTCTGAAGACATTATTAACAGGAGCAAAAAGATCAGATCGAGGGGCACAACTGTCCAACACCATTCCACACTAGCTGGACAAAATCTGGTCAATAGTGTTGAATTCTATGCCCTCATGTCTTAAGAGGATTCAGATACTCTCTCTACTGCAACCAAGTGGGAAAGTGGGAATGGGCACCACCAAGGTTCCTTTCACCCGTAATATATACTAGTCTATGATTTGTATGAAAGGATAATAATTAAGAATTATAGTTGTTCCATAAAAAGTCATAAATGTGATACATATTCCCATAATATTTCACATTCCTGCCATATTGTTTTAAAAGATACAAACTTTTAAAAAATTGACCAACTACAAAATCAAAACCTCGCAAAAATGAGTATCTAATTTTTAAGCTTACAGGACATTTTGCAGTTCTAAAGATGGATAATTTTCCTATGCACAGCCTGATCAAAGGTAATGTCTAAGCAGTGCTAATATTGAAATAATTCCATTATGCAAATTGATTTTAAATCTAATCATAAATTAAGACAGGGACCACAAGTGTATAATTTGTGTGGAGAAATAGTCTAATCAATCTTAAAGACATATTTTTATTTTATTATTTTTTTAAGGTTTTTTTTTTTTTTCTTATTTTTCAGAGAGAGGGGAGGGAGAGAGGAAGGGAGGGAAAGAAACATCAATGTATGGTTGCCTTTCACCTGCCTCCAGCTACAGACCTGGCTGGAGACCTGGCTTGCAACCTAGTTATGTTGCCCTGGTTGAGAATTGAACCAGCAACCTTTGGGTTTGCAGGCTGGCACCTTATCCACTGTGCCACCAGCCAGGGCTTTAAAGACATATTTTTAAATGTGACTCAAAGTTAAGAAAAAATTAAGACACTTCCAAAGTGTCCAAATACCTTTCAGCTGTGTTTTTGTCAAAGATATTATTTTTCATCTTTTTCAAGAAGGCTTTCATAGCACCAAAGACTAACGTGGTAAGAATTCCACATGAACAAGAATAAAAAGCTTAGATATTTAGGAACTGGATGCTGAAATCCTTAAAAAAAAAAAAAATTAAAAAAAAAAGCAAAATAAAACTGGACTTCTTTTTAAAAGAATCGAAATTGGCTTATGAAGTGTTACTGAGCTACTTAGACAAATAATAGGAACCTGACAAAAATATATTAAGGGATGAAATTTGAGAGTATCCCTCAGGTAGGTGGAATAATTTTTACCTGGTTTGCTTCATAAATGATTTTTAGGAGCTTATGCCAAGTCATCTATGCATTAAGGCTCTCAAAATATTGGGTAAAAATCACACTGGATGAGAACAGAATATTCTGCTGTGTGTGACCCTTCCATCTGTCCTTCCCTACAGCCAAAGAAGACACAGGGGACACACATTCTCATTATTTAATAAAGGGAAACTCTTCTGTCACTTAATTCTCAAAGTAATGGGCCCTGTGTGTTATGATGCAGGGCACACCAACAGCACAGGGACAACGCCTGAAATTCATTTTGAAGAGCTCCAGATGCATCCTTCATGCGGCCACATCTCTTAAAAAGCCAACAGTATAATTGTAAAAGGTAATTTAATAGAGGTATTTTCACTGTCAAATGAGAAAGATTATTTTCTTCTCCATGGGAGAGGAGTGTTTTTAGATTTGAGAGGAAGCTGTAATAACCGGACAGAAGTTCCGCAGGAAAGCAGCAGGCACACAGGTGTTCGCTGCTGCACTGCTATAAACCACGTGGCAACAGAGGATGGCACAGAAGACAGTGTTTGCTGAACTCATGTCTTTTCATAACCGAGCTCTCATAATAGAAATCTAGGCTGAAATGCCCAACAGCTGGCTAAGAAGCCATTATTCCAATATATGTTGAGTGGAGGAATGTATCACCCCAGCATGCATTCTCTGGTACACAGCATACAGAACTCGAATGAGAAAATTCAGCTTTCAGGGTCACTAGGTGTGTAGGTAATGGCTAGAACTTTTGACTTCATTTAGACTCAACAAACATAGAAAAATGAGCATAAAAACAAAGTGGGTACACAGATGTGCTTCTCTCTGTATAAATTATTATTTTTAATATTTTATTTACTTTTAGAGAGAAGGAAAAGGAGAGAGAAAGAGAGGGAGAGAAACATCAATGTGTGGCTGCCTCTCACACACCTCCAACTGGGGACCTGGCCTGCAACCCAGGACTGTGTCCTGACTGGAAATTGAACCAATGACCCTTCAGTTCACAGGCTGGTGCTTAATCCACTGAGCCACACCAGGGCTCTCTGTATATATTCTGATATGACAGACTGTATCATTGTAGAAATCTTAGATGATATGTTCATTTGAATATGTGTGTGTTTACATTATATTTATATATATATACATATATATATGCTAACCACCACACACATATATGTATACATGTATACATGTATGTCTGCATATACATATATTTTATTGAATGAATTGCTTAAGCGCTATGTGCCAGGTTGTGAGTTGTCCCTAGAACTCTGTTAAGAGGCTGTGTTACCAATCATGCCAGCTGCTTTTCTCACCTGTATGGTTAATTGGGAGAGCTTAAAGATGCAGAATTGTTAGTATGCATTTGTCCTGTCATCTTGCTTCTGTCCTAGGGTTGTATAGCACTGACCATTGTTTATGGAGCCTCCACAGCCTCAACTTTATTCTTGATTCTGAATCTAAAAATGTATTACATGCTATAACTTTATTATTGTAGAATTCGTTGTTGTTGTTAGGACGGTTTTAATAATCTTGTGAGATTCCAGAGAGCCCTTTGAATTATCTGTTCTGGATTTTGTGACTATGCAAAAGTCAGCATCCTATCCTTTTGCCAAAGGATGCGGTGTATGGTTGGTTTGTAAGTGCCCTCCTCTTTCAGAGTGATTATCTACAAACTTGTTCTTTATTGTGTAATAGGTTTTATAAGCAAATGAAAATATTTCAAGCCCACCAAAATTCAGCTTTTTCTTGCTTCTAGCACTGAAAAATATCATTAAACAAGGGAGGGAGGGAGGTAAGAAAGGAGGAGGAGGGGAAGAGAGGAGATTCTTGAAAGTTAATAAAAGAGCTGAGAACAAAACAATATTGCTATGAACATAGCACTGAAGCCCACTGAAGCTTTAGAACAGTCAAGGCTATACCTCTTATTGCCTTACAGCGCCTATAAATATCTGCACAGAGATACAAGTTTATTTCATTATAACAAATTCACAGAAAAACAAATTCATGTTATTAACCATTAACATGGAATATCATTAATATGGAATCCCATATTAATGCAATGGTACTTTGCCTTATAATCTCCTTCCTAAAATCTAATATTTCATGAAGTCACACTAGATTTTTATATGACATTTCTGAACTGCCCTCTGCTTATTCTCTGGTTACCTCTCATCTTCAGGAGTCCCAAACCTTCCTATTGGGATAATGCTCTTAATAGCCTCATTTGCCCAGAGAAGCCCTTTAATTCACCTTCTAGGGTTCCTTGGACCCATTTTTCTTAATCAATTTCCTTTCCTCCACCTCCTCCCCTTCTAATTCTCTGCTACACTCATTCAAGGACACCTGAACGGGGGGAAAAAAAAAGTTCAGTTGGAAATGTACATTGAGATCTCATCCACAGGCTGTACCAATTTCCAGACCATAAAATTCCTTATTGGCAGAGAAAGTGTTCTGTGATCATGCCTAAAATAGTCCCTTTTACCTTGTGCTTAAAGTAAAGCACGCCTTGAATGTACTTTTTAAAACTATGGCATGCAGCAGAAGTCAAAGAGGTTAAAAGCAGGATTCTTCTCCTTTCTATTTCTTTTCACTTAATGCATACAGATTTTCTCTTCACTGAAAGCACCTAAGAGAGAGAAGGATTTGGTACAAGTGGCTTCTGGAAAGTGATGGACTAATGCAGCATCCACAGCCCTACTTATTATTCAGGGTAAGTCAGGATGTGGAGCTCAATGTAACGGACACCTAGCTTACAGCCCCAATGGCAAAGATGACTTCCAGCCCACAGATTCACAATTCTGGACTATCACCTTCCCACTTCAGCAGCCAGGAGTACCTGAACTTTAGGACACAGGGCTCCTCATTAACCCTCAACATCACTTGCACAGCACAGACACTTGGTAAGTAATGGTGGAATAAATGCTTACATAAGATTGACTTCCCCCATTCATTTAGTTTGCAAAGTCCATTCCCCTGACTGTGAGGTGGAACAATTTCTATTTACCCTTCGGTGCCTGGATTTGGGTAGCAGGTAGTTACTGCACTCATGGCTGTGCAGCCCCAAGTGACCCCACTCACTACATACACCCCATGACTCATCTGAAACATTAATCTTCCCCATGTCCTTGTGAGGTAAGTGTGGGGTGCTCACTGCAGGTTGTAAGGAGGAAATTGGGGGTAAGGAGGTTATAGGCTGTGCCCAAGGTTATTAAGGGTGCCTGCTGGGGAATGAGGTCATAACGCAGTCAGTCATCTACGACCTGGGTGTGGCCTCTCCCCCACGCACTAGCCACCCCATCATTCTCTGGGCTTTTGTGGAGGTGTGGACGGAGTCCAGCAGATATGCACATTTAATGGGGCTTTGCTTCAACTATATACTTTAGATGTCTTTCAAACAATAATTCATATTAGAAGCCATCTCTCCCAGATTTTTTGCAGTAAAGCTATCTTGTTAGGTAGATTTAATGCTGTCTTCTGAGAGAGAGCTGAGAATCATATATATTCATCCGTCTTCCTAGGAAACACATGGTGAGGTGCACTCACACATCTCTACTGGGGGGCCTCTCTGACTTGGCCAACCATAATTATAACTGGTTATTTCCAAAGGAAAAGGAAACTTCACCTGCCACAACCATGTCCTTTTTCCTTTGCTGATTCCTCTTCCTCCCCCTACCTGCTAGACTAGGACCTGCCTCAGGTTTCAGGCTTTTGTGTTATTACTACTTACTTTCTTACAGTGTGCATTATTACTGTTATTTTCCTTAGGAAGCACATTAACTTTCACATTTTCAGCTCCCATGTCCTGTCAACTTCAACTTCTAAATCACCAGGCCTATCCCTGATGTAAGGAGGCTGGATCACAAACTCTAATCTTCTGACATTTTTATATAGCATGAGTTGGATTAGATGATTTACTATTCCATTTAGGGAATGACTAGTCCTGATAGACATGAAAACATTCCCTAATGCTTTAATAATTAAAACAATGTAGTACCAGCAAATGAATAGACAGACAAATGGAAGAGAATAGAAAGTCCAAATACTCAGATGTACATGACAATTTATTGTATGATAAAGGTGGCTTCTCAAACCAGTAAGGTAAAAATACACTAAAAAGCTGAGTTGGGACAACTGGCTGGCCAAGAAAAAAATAAGGTTGGGCACATACCTCATACTGTACACCGCAAAACTGAAGCCATAAAGCCCAGAAGAAAGAATACGAACACAGAATGGCATTAGATTATCTTCAGGAATTCTTGGAGTAATAACAATATAGAAGTTATATTCTAAACAATCCCTATATATTATTGCTAAATATTGATATAAAGAAAATAGTATGATGTCTGAGTTTGTTTTAAATATCTCAAAATGGATGGAAGAATAGGTAAAGCTAGACTGGCAACATATTCTTAATTATTAAAGCTGAATGATGGGCAGTTGGGGTTTATTGTATTATTTTCTGTAATTTGTATATGCTTCAAATTTTTCATATTAAAATGTTTATTAAAAGTACCTAAAAAATATAAGTAATTTCCCTGGAGTAGGGAAAGATCTTCCTAATTATGATTCACAATGCAGAAACTTTAAAAATAAAGTTTGATAAATTCAATTACATTAAAGAACAATAACCTCTACATGCAAAAAAAAAAAAAAAAAAAAAAAAAAAAAAAAAAAAAAAAAAAAAAAAAAAAAAAAAAAAAAAAAAAAAAAAAAAAAAAAAAAAAAAAAAAAAAAAAAAAAAAAAAAAAAAAAAAAAAAAAAAAAAAAAAAAAAAAAAAAAAAAAAAAAAAAAAAAAAAAAAAAACCCATAAGCAAAGTTGAAAATAAATAACAACCTGGGAAAACATTTTCAACTTATGGCACAGACAACACAATGGATAATCTCACTAATATGAAAAGCATCAAAAAGAATTCAATGAGATTATTAGCAACCCAACAGAAAATTATCAAGGAACATTATAATTAATTTTTTAAATGGCCTTTAAATATCATGAGAAAAGTTGAGCATATTTTCAAATAGGAGAAATGTAAATTAAAAATATACTCTATAATTTCCAGATTTTGATGAGTCAGGTAAAATGTTTTCTAACATTCTCTTTTGAGGAGACCATACAAAATACGTCATTTTCATTAATTGCTGCTGTGATTGTAACCCCTAAGGAGCAATTTGTTGACATTGTTAAAATTTCAAATGCTTTCCTAAAATCTCACTTTTGGGAATTTTTATATATGCACAATAATATACTGTCATGATGTCACTGTAGTACTGTTTGTAATAGCAAATCATTGGAAGCAACCAAGTGGCCATCAAAAAGAGAACATGTTTGTCTGTATATATATATGTATGTACATATCTACACGTATACACAAGGGAATATGATATAGCCATTACAAATGAGGATGCTCCCTATATATGCTGCTGTGAAAACATTCTCTGATATAGATATATGAATGGAGATAGAATTAGAAATATGAATATCATGTCATTTTTATGTTATAGATGGAATGAAATAAAAATACTATATGTATTCATTCAATACTTTTGAATGCAGAAATCTAAATATATAGGAAACAAATGAAAATGATGACTGTACATGGAAAGACAGGTGTAAAACATAAGCAGAAAGGCACAGCAGGGGAAAGAGGTTTCTGAGAGTATATATCATTTCAGTTTTTTGATTTCTGATCCTTATGATGCATAACTTTTTTTAAAAATTAACTTCAAACAAAGCATTCAATTGGCTCTATAGTTTATCATCATTTGATCTACTCTATAGTTAAAGCTCCTTCTAATGGACCAGGGACTTGGAAAATCCAAAGAGCAGATGATAAAAAATAGCATTATTAATTTGCCTTGAAATGCATCATTTGGTAGTAGGTATAGGGGTAGCAGACAATTTCACCATCCTAATTACATTTTACAAATTCCATTGGTAAAGTTCCCTGAGATCTTCATAAGAACGCAGTTGCAGGTGTCTGCAATCAGAGCAGATTAAGAATGAAGATAAGGAAGATACATAGCTGGGAAGCACTGCCTTCCCGCAGAACTGAAGTGTTGTATCCATTCAAGTATACTGTAATTGTGCATTGTATAGGAGAGCAACTCATCTCTCTCACACTCTAGACCATTAGGCGCTAAATTTTTCATCCCTCATGTCCATTTCTAACTTGCCTCCACTCCAGACCCCAGGTCCCAAGTTTAGCAGGATTTATCTAAACTGTAAAAGATAATTACCCACTTTTCAGATTTGAAATACATAATTGCCCTGAAAAGTGTCAGACTGCATGAAATAATGAAATTATTACATTAATATAATATATTTAACTTTGACAAGTGCAAAAAAAAAAAATAGTTTTCATGCATTCATTAGCCACACTGTTTTATTGGTCCTAAATAAACAAATTTCTTTTAGGTTCTTCGAAATATGAGAAATAGCTCAACATCTCCTGTGATTCTGTTGGAGGTTCTGGCACCCCAAATTTCAGGCCTTTAAGTCAACAAGAGGCAATGGCCTGGAAAGTCCCTCCCTTAACCCCTCACATGAAGGCTTCATCTGTAAAAAGGGGCTGCAACCCTCTCCTGTAGGATGAATGCAGCAGTTCCTTGTGCACTTACAGTAAGAGGGGAATTCCTGCTAGCTGAGTGAACAAGCTAAATGTTTTCCCATATTGGGCTATTTCTCAATATTTCAGTATCCTTACATTTACAATCAAGCATTAAAAGTTGGGGCCACTGGCTGGTGGCTCAGTGGATAGGCGCCAGCCTATGAACCCAAAGGTCGCTGGTTCGATTCCCTAGTCAGGGCACATAACCAGGTTGCAAGCCAGCTCTCCAGCCAGGTCTGTAGCTGGAAGCAGGTGAAAAGCAACCATACATTCATGTTTCTCCCCCTTTCTTCCTCCCTCCCTGCCCTTCTCTCTAAAAATAATAAAATCTTAAAAAAAAAAAAAAAAAAAAGTTGGGGCCAACATTCAACAAATTCCTTAACCTTCCTGAGCCTCACTATAAAAAGGGAATAATCATTTTTTTAAAAAATACCTCAAGTCAGTGAATCAGCATATCTCAAGCACTTAGAATAATGCCAGAAAGACAGCACAAACTCAAGAAATATTAGCTACCTGCACTTAACACCTTAGAGGCAGGTTTAAAACTCGCCCTTTGGAGCCAGCCTTGCAGGACTGCCCTCTGAGAAGTTACAGGACATCCTGTCACCATTTTCCTTAGAATAATTAGCTGTGGTACCTATGAAAATTATTTATGTTCATAACTGTAACTTTAATTGTGTTAAGTGATATCCATAATCTTGTAGCTAGGAGGTCCCAGACCTGTATTCCTTTCCTTGGCAAATGTTTGGTCCTTCTCCAAAGGCAGCATTTTGTTCATCACACCAAGTCTGAGAAATGACTTCAAGCTAGGGTTAAGCAGAGAATGTCAATCTTCCCCCACCTCTGCGCGCCAAGACCTGAAACACCGGGAAGCAGAGGAAAACACTGCACACTGCTGTGGGCAGAACCCACCAGCCCACAGTTAGACAACAGCACTGAGAAGAGACCCCGGGTGAGGCCTGTGGACAAATGTTAGAAAGTGATGCAGCTAGAATCCAGCACCTGGAACCTCTGAGCCTCTACTTTCTGTCACAAGGGAGACAGTAAGTTATCATGATCTGGAAGTAAATGGTGGAAAAGTGCTTATAATTAATAGTTTAAATGTGCGTTTGTCTCCTACCATCTCTCCTCTTAACATTATTGCAAGCAGGAGAGCAAACGAACTGGGAATGCTGTGCCCAGGAAGGGGCCCCACAGAATGTCACTAATGCTCCCCAAATCATTTCATCTTAGGGAAGCAAAAGGAATCAAATTCTGTGTCCCTGATGGGAAATAAGAGGACAAATGTTTTCCTGGCTACTAATTTGAAAAATATACCTTTGCCACACTCAAAATTTTTACCCACTATTTCTTTCCCTATACCTGGCCTCATTTAAAATGAACATTTTAATTTCTTAAATAAAAGTAATCCAATTTATACACTCTAAATGGACTAAACACATTCATTGACTCAGTTATTCAATCAATATTTATGGAGCACCTACAATGCCCAGTGCATCCTTTTGTTCACTGCCAGTTTCAGTCCCTAAAACACAGTTCCTGTTCTTGGAGATCTGAATGGTTTGCTCACGATTTTCTCCAGGTGCCCTCACACAGAATAACCTCTTTTTTAAGCTAGCGTTTCTTGAGAGCTTATGGGTGTCAGACACCTAGAAGTTAATTCCCACCACACACCTGTGAGGTAGGCACTATCACTACTCACTCTACCCAGCTGAGGAATTAAGGGTTAAAGGGAGGATTAAGTAATTTACGCAAGGCTACGAAGCTAGCAAATTGTGCACAGAATTTAAATTCAGGTTCACTTCCAAACACCTCCATCTTCCTCCCTACACTATACTACTTTCAAAACTCCTTAAATATAGTTGGCTATGATGGTTATATATTTTTTATAAATGTCTTTTTTTTTGGCAGGGTTGGTTTGCTGCAATTCTCATCTTCTGTTTGATGTCTTTCTAGCATCTAGAAAATGATCATTTAAAAGCAATAGTGTCAAGTCATGAGACTATGACAGAGCAGACTAAGAAATGACAGTCATTTGTCCTTTATTATAATGAAATATAAGCATAAATATTTAAATATAAGCACCCCCCTCCATTTAGTGTATTATTCAAATTCCGGGCTTACACAAAAAGGTTTCTGCAACTCACCAGCTGCTTCCTTTTGTGATCTCAATGATTCTCACCCAAACAAGACTCAAAGGACCCATCTTCCAGATCAGCTTCCTTATAAGTTACACCCAGTCACTGACGTCATTTGCCTTCTCTTCTGCCAACACCCAACTGACTAGAGAAGAGAAACAGTTTGAATCCTCTCTCTCTAATTGCTTCCTTTCCTTTCCTCGAACTTGCATTTTCCCCTCTAAAGCCAAAGCCATAATTCAGTGGAGTGTGATTAAGCAAATTATGAACCGGCTCTGGGAGTTGCACTAATTGCTCTAATCAGGGATATTTTCCTGGCTCCTTGTGGGAGGCCTAGAACCCTTGCTCCCTGTCCCTGGGTGGTGAGTCAACAGATGGCAATCGCTGCTGCTCTGTTTCCAGGTTAGTGTGAGATTGGTCAAGGGTTTGGGGCTCCAAACCCACTGAGAACACCTTGTCTTTCATCCCTGAGTGCCCCGGAAATCCATGTCATGACTCAGACCAGGACATCAGATTCTTCAACAGGAAGGAGAACGTGTGTAAGAGGGAGGGCTCTGCCTGCCTGCCTGCCGGGTGCCATGCAAGCTCCCTGAAGGCAGGTAGTCTTGCCTCTCTGGCAATGAGCTTAGCACAGAGCAGGGGCCCACGTGTTTGCTGAATGCATACTGTGGAATGAAGAACGGAGGTATGAAAGTAAAGTTGCCTTTTCCTTTAAGGTGCACTTTATGGAGCAATGGGTTTATTTAATAATAAGAAAAAATACTTTCATAGGAAATGTGCATCTCATACCATACTTGAGAATGCTGAAAAGACAGGCTAGTAACTTAGCACACATTTTACCCTTAACTCAGAATAGTTAAAGGTTGCAAGTCTGTATGAGAAAGAAAGAGACAGAGATTGAAGCACTCTAGTAGAAAAGCATCAATCTAGCATTAGATCAGGAGCTTCTACCAGGAAAACAGCAGGAATAGTAGCAATAATTGACATTCTAACAAGCTTGATTTGGTTATAAAATCCTTCAAGGAAAATTCCAGAACCTCAGGAATTTAATGCCTCAATGAGGCCTCCTAGGCGTTTGCATATTAAAATATGGCCACCCCTGCTTAGGCTTTGGTTAACTTCCCTTGCCTGTGGGCAACGGTAGCCCCTGAAGCGGGGCTGAGAGCTGTCACAATAGCTCCTTTGGACCTGGGTTCACTGGGGCTGGCAGCACAGCCATGGAACCCTGGCCACAGGCTGTGGCTGCAGCACTGCCCACATGCAGCCCATGTGCTTGCTTCCTCTGCATGGGTCCTTATGCAGAGCATTGGCTTAAAAGTGTTATGTTTGGGTGTCATCAATCCAGCTTTATCTTTGGGGGTTTTCTTAGCTAAGAAAGTATTAATTGGGGTTTTTCTTAGCTAAGAAGGTATTAATTGGGGTTTTTCTTAGCTAAGAAAGTATCAATCAAGTAAACTTTTTATATGGGAATGAACGTATTGTTTATTCATTTAGTAAGCATTCTTGAACATCTGCTGAGCACTATATGAGAAACTAGAAATAAAAATTGATGTAAGACATGGTCCATGCTCTGAAGTGATTTTAGTACAGCGTTTAAGGCAATTCATATGAGGGCACACACATGGCCATTGGTAGGGGGACAACGGATTACAGAGGGTTACTAACTCTACCTACTACATTGACATTTATAAAAATTCTAGAGACTCGCTAGCTAGCAGTATGTAATGAAGCATAGTATTTATGCTGAAACCATGCAGGGAGGCTCCCAGAAAGAAGCAAATCTGCAACGAACAAATCTCTACATGTTTAGTTTGGCCAAGTGGAGGAAATACCTCAGACAAAAAGGTTTTTTTCTTTAAAAAAGTATAAAAAGACGTATGCTGGCTAAGTCTTTCCCCAAATATCACCACAATAAATTGATGGCTGTGGACAAGTACTGAGATTTGCAACAGGATCAGCTAACATCATGAGGCTCTGTTTCCTACTGAAAACCAGTGCTTTGAAGACTTGCACCAAATTCCATGGCTCCTATGTTCCCTAATTGTTCATTCAGAAATTTCACCCTTCCAACAAAGTTCAATTCTTCCAAAAGCATAAAGTGCAACAGATATGTCAAGCGTCAGGAAGGGTGGGATGGGATCAAGTTTACTGACCATCAGCTTAGCCATTCCAAATTAAATCTTCAGTGCATGTGTCCAACAAGCCCCTGCACCCTGAGTTTATCCCAACATGTTTACCTTATTTCCTGAAGGCATTCTAGTTTCCTAAAAAATGGTATAGTTCCCTGTGATTGGAAATGAAATCATTTTCACATACATAAAGAGGTATTTGCCATTCACATACTGAAGCACTAAGAGCATTCACTCTTAAATGAACATAACTTCATACAAGAACTTGTATTCCACGAACATACTTGACTAGGAAAAAGTGAGATGCAATGTCATGTGGATTGTTAAAATATGTCGCCTCCTGACGCCAGCAAAGCGCCCTTTTGCGTTTTTAGACTGAAGCAACCTCCTTGCTGAAGTTCTGATTGTCTGGACAGCACCCTCACTTGCTGGGACTGTCACCCTATTCGCTGTGAGCACCCACATAAAAGGCTATGCTGAGGACTGGCTGCCAAGCTCATTACAACCAGGCCTAGAACTGAGTTAATTTTCAAGAGAATATCTTACTCAGCTTATTTACCTGTTTTCAAGGTCTTCCATTTAAAAATCCTTAGAATTTCTATCTTGCTCTGGGAGAATGGCAGAATTTCAAGTATCCTTCTTAATTAAATACCCTCTATTGCCAGCACACCAAAAACTGTAGGTTCTTGGAAAATATCAGAGATCAAAATCCTAGTCAACAAATCTTTATGACGTACCTACCATGGCTAGCACTGTGAAAACCACTGTGCAGTTCTACGGAGTTATGGTTTTTTTTTGAAGTTGAGATGAAAGACATTTATTTATTTATTTTTAATTTTATTGTTGTATTACATTCATCCCCTTTTTGCTCCCCTCTGTCCGCCTCCCCTCCCACCCATTCCCCGCAAAGTCAATCCCACCTGTTGTCCATGTCCATGGTTCCTTTATACTAGCTTCTTGTCTAAGCTGCTCCCCTTCTTTGCCTCTGCCTTCCCCCTCCTCCCAACCCCGTTCCCCCTGACCACTGAAGGCCTATTCCTTGTATTCATATACTTGGTTCCGTTTTGCTTGTTGTTAGTTTTGCTCATTATTGTCCTGTAATGGGTGAGATCATATGATATTTGTCCTTCACTGACTGGTTTATTTCACTAAGCATAATACTCTCCAGTTCCATCCATGTTGTTGCAAAGGGTACAAGTTCCTTCTTTCTTTCTGCTATATAGAATTCCATTGTGTAAATGTACCAAAGTTTTTTGATCC
>PVIW01015579.1:0-19317 GCA_004026585.1 Noctilio leporinus | reverse complement strand
GTTTGGTAAAATTCACCTGTGTAGCCATCTGGTCCAGGGCTTTTGTGCTTTGGGAGATTTTGGATGACTTCCTGAATTTCACTAGTTGTTATTGGCTTATTCAGGCTTTCTGCTTCTTCTGGGTTCAGTTTTGGTAGATTATATCTTTCCAGAAATGTGTCCATTTCATCCAGGTTGTCATATTTTTTGTCATAGAGTTTAAAAACAAGATATTTTGATGGTTTTGATACATATTATTGTCATTCTAAAAATAATAAAAGTAACCTTCCTTCAACATTGTATGACTGTTCCCATTTCACCACAACCTCAACAACATTAGAGCTTTTAGTTAATTCCTGATAATTAAAAAATGGTCTTATTGTTTGTTTCTTTGATAACTATAAAAGTTAGATGATTTTCCTTAATTTTCTAGAACAGTCTACCTATTCTTTTGTGGCTTGTGGCCTACGTCTTTGGATATTATATTATATTGTGTTGATCTTTTTCTCATTTATTTTCAACAACTGTTCATTCTTTAAATATATAATGCCTTTTACATATTATATAAACTATATCAATTTTCCAGATTTCCATTTGCATTTTTAGTAAGCTTTATCATCATTTTTTACTTATAATAATCATCAATCATTTATGTCAATATTATCCTTTATGATTTCTTTTATTTTTTAAAAACATTTTATTTATTATTTTTAGAGAGAGGAAAAGGGAGAAAGACAGAGAGGGAAAGAGGCATCAACATATGCCTGCTTTTCACCTGTTTCCAGCTAAGGACCTTGCTGGAGACCTGGCTTGAAACCTGGATATGTTGCTCTGGCTGGGAAATTGAACCAGCTACCTTTGGGTTCACAGGCTGGCACCTTATCCATTGTGCCACCAGCCAAAGTCTTTCACTCTTTATGGCTTGGATAACTCTTAAAATTTTTCTTCTTGCTCCATTATTATACAAATGTTCAACTCTATATTATTCTAGAAATTTTATAGTTTTATATTATATGCATAATTTTAATAAATAGTATTTAACAGTGATCCTTTCAACTATTTGAAATATAATATTTATCACATACTATATTTTTATAAATCATGCTACATAAATTTCTGTATTGTATAATTTAGGTTAATACCTATTTTAGCAATATTTTCTTTTATATTGTACATTGAAATCTCTTTTAAGAAAAAGTATTTTCCCAATTTCCTTCCAGCTCTATTACTCTTTGTTTTCAGGAATTTTATAATTATTTTCATATGCTTATTATTCTAGGTTAATTTAGAATAATTTAGTTAATTTTTTTAAACTGTGCATTCAATTTTTTTTTACCAAAATATTATGGAAACTTTTAGCATCTCCTATTACCCATTCTCCCTTTCTCCTGTTCTGTCTTTTATAATAGAAGACCCATAATGTTAGCTGGATACAGGCTGCCTAGCTTTATAAATTACTATGGCCATGTGATTAAATTAATGCCAAAGAGAATAAGTAGAAGTGATAAGTGCCATTTCTAACTTGTTTCTCTAAAATTTTGTTGCCATAGACCATTAAATTTTGAATTAATAATGAGGGAAAAAAAAAAAAAAAACTTCTACTTTATTTAAAATGGTATATAATAGGGTTTTTTACAGCACTCCATCCCAAATTTAAGAAATAGAACCGTCTTCTGGGATATTAACCAAAAAACCTGGAATTAAATATCTGGAGTTAATATCTGTTTTCTCTCAAGCTATTAAATAAATTGTTTAATAACTAGAAAGAAATTAGATATTATTTTAGTCCTGTGATTTAGTCACCTATTTTATGGCAATGAAAAACATTTGACCAACACTTTGCTGTAGTAACCTAAAAGTCAGACCCATTACCTACCAAGGTTGTAATCACGTGGGAACTAATTGAGAAAATGTAGAATGTTAGTTACTGATGACTTCTTTGTTACTTTTAGTAATGCAGAGTGCAAGAAATATTCAGCTAAAAATTGGCCAGTTTTCAAGCAAAGATGGAAAGAAAACATCTTTGCTTAAGGGAAGCTCTGCCAGTGGCATAAAATTTAAATGGAATGAATAGCTAGAAGTTTGAGACTTTAATGAGTTGATGTTCTCCCTGTTTCTATATGAAAACAGCTGGAAATAATTTCACAATCTAAAAGCAAACTGGAAGCAAACATCAGATTTGTAGCCTTCCTACATGAACCCATGCTACATATCCCTCAAGAGAACCCCCATTATAGGGCAGAAAGAAACAAGAGACAAAGTTCATAAAGAAAATATATCTATTTCAAGAAGAACCACAATGGTGGAGGTGTAAGTGGAGCAACAGCAATCTCCCCCTAGGACCAATATCGAATTACAACTTAATTAGGGAGAAATAGTCCAAAATAACCAATAGAACACTAGATGGAGAGAAGCCTTATAAACATGAACAGAAGAGGCTGTTTCATCACAACATAACTGGAAAGAAGTGTGAGACTCGGTTGGGCTGGCTAGGCTCCTACGGGTGGTAGCTGAAGGGACTGCATCTAGGGGTTCCACCTGAGAAGGGTAGGTTCTAAATCCTCAGCTAGGCTTCCCAGCCTACAACAACACAGCTGAGAGTAAAATAGCCTCTAGCTGCAAAAAGCAAAAATCCAAAGGGTTTGCTAGCCTGAGAGTGCTAGAGACAGAGAATTCCTAAAGTGACCATGCAAGAAATATATTGGCACCCACTTACACTGGCCTCCAGCAGAGGGAGGGCAGAGTGGACTACGGTTTGGAGCAGTGGCTTTGAAGGGAGAAATGAGGGAGAAGTCGATGGGGTCCCAGTGCTGACTCATCCCACACGCCACAGGAAGACTATGCTACACAATAATATTAGGGGATTTTAATGCCCCATTATCAACAATAAACAGATCTTCCAAGGGGGAAAAACACACCAAGGATTTTGTAGCATTGAACAACGCTCTAGATGAAATAGACTAACTGATATATACAGAACTTTTCACCCAAAGAAGTAAAAATACACATTCTTTTCAAATGCACATGGAACTTTACCAAAGATAGACCACATGGTAGGACACAAGACAAGGCCCCACAAATTCAAGAAAATTGAAGTCATACCAAGCATTTTCTTAGATTACAATGTCTTGAAACTAGAAACCAACCTCAAAGTAAAAACCCAAAACATTCTAATTCATGGAGCCTGAATAATAGGCCAGAACCTATGGCACACAGCAAAGGCAGTCCTGAGAGGAAAGTTCATAGCAATACAGGCCAACCTAAAAAGGATAGAAGAATCCCAAATAAACAACCTAACCATACAGCTACAAGAACTAGAGGAGCAATAACAAACAAAGCCTGGAGCAAGTAGAAGGAAAGAAATAATCAAGATTAGAGCACAATTAAATGACATAGAAACTAAAAGAACAATTCAAAGGATCAATAAATCCATGAGCTGGTTCTTGGAAAAGATAAACAAAATTGACAAGCTTTTAACCAGACTCATCAAGAAAAAAGGGAAAAGACCCAAATAAATAAAATCAGAAATGAAAGGGGGGAAATCACAACAGATATACCTCAGAAATACAAAGGTTGTAAGAAATTACTATAACCAACTATATGACAAGAAACTGGACAACCTAGGTGAAATGAACAAATTTCTGAAAATGTGTATTCCAAACCTGAATCCAGAAGAAGCAGAAATCCTGAATAGACCAATAACAACTAGTGAAATTGAAGCAGTAATCAAAAGCCCCAGACCGGATTGCTACACAGGTGAATTTTATTGAACATTTAGGGGAGAACTACTTTTCAACCAATTCCAAAAAATCCAGGAAGAAGGAAAACTCTCAACATCTTTCTATGAGGCCAGTATTATTCTATTTTTTTTTTTTTTTAAGATTTTATGTCATTATTTTTAGAAAGAGGGGAAGGGAGAGAGGCAGAGAGGGAGAGAGACATCAATGCATGGTTGCGTTTCACCTGCCTCCAGCCACAGGAGACCTGGTTTGTAACTTGGTTATGTGCCCTGGCTGGGGAATTGAACCTGCGACTTTTTGGTTCACAGGCTGGCACATTATCTAGGCACTCTGCTAACAGCCAGGGCAAGGCCAGTATTATTCTAATCCCTAAACCAGGTCAAGACACAACAAAGAAAGAAAACTACAGGCCAATATCTCTGATAAATGTAGATGCTAAAATCCTCAACAAAATATTGGCAAACAGGATTCAGCAATACGTTAAAAAGATCATATATCATGATCAAGTAGGATTCATTCCAGGGATGCAAGGATGGTAAAACATTCTCAAATCTATAAACTTAATACATGACATAAACAAAATAAAAGATAAAAATCATATGGTCATATCAATAGAAGCTGAAAAAGCATTTCATAAAATACATCACCTAATTATGATACACTCAGCAGCCCTGGCTGGTGACTCAGTGAATAGGCGCCAGCTGTGAACCCAAAAGTCACTGGTTGGATTCTCAGTTAGGGCACATAACCAGGTTGCAAGCCAGGTCTTCAGCCAGGTCCTTAGCTGGAGGCAGGTGAAAGGCAACCATACATTGATGTCTCTCTCCCTCTCTGCCTCTTTTCCTTCTCCCGTAAAAATAGAAAAACAATTCTTAAAAAAATAAAAACCTCAGCAACATGGAATAGAGGGAGCATACTTCCACATAATAAAGGTCTTATTTGAGAAACCTGCAGCCAACATCATACTCAATGGACAAAAACTAAAAGCTTTCCCCCTAAGATCAAGAATAAGTCAAGGATATCCACTCTCTCCACTACTATTCAACATCATTTTGCAAGTTCTAGCCATAGCAATCAGATTAAAAAAATGAATCAAAGACATCCAAATTGAAAATAATGAAATAACTTTCATTATTTGCAGGTGGCATGATAATGTACATAGAAAATCCTATAGATTCCACCAAAAACTACTTGACCTAATCAGTGAATTTAGCAAAATGACTGGATATAAGTAGTCAGTATTCAGAAATCAAAGACATTTTTTTTATACCAACAATGAAACAGTAGAGATAGAAGCTAGAAAACAAATATCATTTACCAAAGCAACAAGAAAAATGAAGTGCTTTGGAATAAACTTAACCAAGGAGGAAAAAGACCTGAACACCGAAAACTACAGAAAACTGAAGAATAAAATTAATGAAGATACAAATAAATGGCAGCATATACCATGTTCATGAATGGAAAGAATTAACATCATCAAAGAGTCCATACTACCCAAAGCAATCTACAGATTCAACACAATTCCAATTAAAATACCAACAACATATTTCACAGATCAAAAAATACTTCAAAAATGTATATGGAGCCGAAAATAACCATGAATAGTGACAACAACCTTGAGAAAGAAAAACAAAGTAGGAGAATCACAATAATGGATAGATGTCAAACTATACTACAAGGCCACTGTAATCAAAACAGTCTGGTGCTGGCATAAGAATAGACATATAGATCAATGGAACAGATAGAGAGCCCAGAAATAAACCCAGGACTCTACCTATGGTTAATTAATATTCAATGAAGGAGGAAGGATCATAAAATGGAGTGAAATAGCCTCTTCAACAAGTGGTATTGGGAGAACTGGATAGGGACATGAGAAAAGATAAAGCTAGACCACTAACTTACACCATACACCAGAACAAACTCAAGGTGAATAAATAATTTAAACACAAGCTGTGACACAATGAAAGTCCTAAAAGAAAACATTGGAAATAAAATTTCAGATATCCTACACAGAATATTTTCACCGATACTTCTCCAAGGGCAAGGGAAATAAAGGAATAAATAAACAAATGGGTCTACATCAAACTGAAAAGTTTCTGCTAAGCTAAAGAAAACATTAGCAAAATTTTTAAGGAATCAACTGTATGGGAAAACATTTTCCAATGATACCTCGGACAAGAGTTTGATCTCCAAAATATATAAAGAACTTATATGACTCAACACCAGGGAGATAGACAGCCTAATTTAAAAATGGGCAAAGGACCTGAATAGACACTTCTCTGAGGAGGACATACAAAGGGCCCATAGGCATATGAAAGAATTCTCAACATCACTAGCCACCAGAGAGATGCAAACTAAAATCACAATGAGATACCACCTCACACCTGTCCAAATAGGCATCATTAACAAATCAACAAACAACAAGTGCTGGCAAGGATGTGGAGAGAGCGAACCCTTGCACATTATTGGTTGCAATGCAGACTGGTGCAACCACTATGTAAAACAATAAGAAATTTCCTCAAAAAGTAAATATGGAACTGTCTTTGACCCACAGATTCCAGATTGCAATATTATCTATTGCAATATAGGTAGGTGATTTTTAATATTAAAAAGGTCATTAATATATATTTTCTCAGCAATGCATATCCATGTCCATTTATTCAATTCAGCTTTTATTTCTTAGGAAAGTATTGTAGTTTGTTCATTTTGGTGTAGTTATTATGCATATTTTGGTACATTAATTCTAAAATGTTTGATATTTTTGGTGTAAGTAGCCTTTTTTTTTACATTTACTCATTCTAATATCTAATTATTAATATACTATAAAACCACATAGATTTTTAGATATAATCAATCAGCCCTATTATTCAATCTCAAATGCTTGTTTCTCTTTGCTTTCACACTAGCATCATGAGATGCTGCTCATTCTTGTTCTGTGGCTTACCTTCTTTCAGAAGTGTAAGATTATATCAGATAAGCCTTTCTTTTTTAATATGGTAAAAAAGAACACAATAACATGAACTGTACTATCCCAATAAATTTTGAAGTGAACAGTACAGTGTTGTTAATTAAGTGCACATTGTGGTACAGCAGATATCTAGACTTTCATCTTGCATAACTAAAACTCTATACCCTTTGAACAGGAATTCTACCATTTGACTTTCTGCTTCTATGAGACTAACTACTTTAGATACAGCATGTAAATGCAGTTATGGAGTATTTGTCCTTCTATGATTGGCGTAGTGTGCTTAGAATAATATCAAGGCTCATCTATGTTGTTGTATATGACAGGATTGCATTTCATTTTTAAAACTGAATAATATTTTATCCTGTGAATATATCACAGTTTCTTTTTCCATTCCTCTATTGCTGAACATTTAGGTTGATTCTATCTCTTGATTATTGTGAGTATAGATGTACAAAAATCTCAAGATCTTGTTTTCAATTATTTTAGGTAAATACACCCAGAATTAGAATTGTTGTATTATATGGTAGTCCTAATTTTATTTTATTGAGGAGCACCCATTCTGTATTCCTAATTCAAAACATATTACAAAACTGCAGTAATTAAAATAGTATATGGGGCTGGGTGAAAAAGGTGAAAGGATTAAGCAAACAAGCAAACGATCAAAAACACAGACACAACAATATGGCGATTATCAGAGGGAAAGAGGTGTGGGTGGAAATAGAAGAGTTTATGGGAGGAAAGTAGTGATGAAAGGAGATTGGACTTGGAAGGGTGAACACACAATACAATATACAAAGTCTGTCCAGAAAAAATGTCCATCCATTATTAATGTAATAAGAACAATTTACATGATATTGATGTAATCTGGCAGCCAAGGAGAATGGACTAGACTGTAAATGCTTGAACAATGATGACTTCACTGTACTAGTCATTAGAGGTGGTAGATGCTGTTGGGTGAGCATGCATACTGTGTGGCTGTTGCATTCAAAATGGCACTGAGTAATGAATCTGTATCTATTTTTTTTAAATATTTTATTTATTATTTTTAGAGAGAAGGGTATAGGGGGAGAGGCAGAGGGGGAGAGAGACATTAATGTATGGTTGCCTTTCACCTGCCTCCAGCTAAGGACCTGGCTGGAGACCTAGCTTGCAACCTCATTATGTTGCCCTGGCTGGGAATTGAACCAGAGATGTGTGGGTTCGCAGGCCGGCACCTTATCCACTATGCCACCAGCCAGAGCCTGCATCTAATTTTGTGTTAAGCTTGAACATTCTTCTGTGGAAACTATTCAGATGATTCAGAAGGTCGCAGCTATAAGCAACTGGTGATTGGTAACTTCATCATGATAATACACCTGCTCATGTGTCATGTTAAGGTTTGGAAAACATTAAACACTCAAGCGACTCAGCACCCCCAACAGCCCAGATTTGGTGCCCCGTGACTTCTGGCTTTACCTTTTAAAGGGAAGAGGTTTCAAACTGTTGATGAGATTCAGGAAAATATGATGGGGCAGCTGATGGCAATTGGGAGAACTCTATGAGGCCTCAGGGTGCCTACTCTGAAGGGGACTGGGGTGTCATTGTCCTACATATACAATATTTCTTGTATCTTATATCTTCTTCAGCAAATTTTTCATATTACATGGCTAGATACCTTCTGGATAGACCTCATACAGATATGTATTATAGAACTGTACAACTAAAACATATAATTTTATTAACCAATGTCACCCCAATAAATTAAAAAAAAAAAATTTCAATGTCCCAGTTGGAGAGCAGTCAAGCAAGAAATAATTCTCTCTTACTTAAGGGAGGGTCACATTTTTTGTCTACTCAAGCCTTGGGTTGATTAGATGAGACTCACTCTCATTAGGGAGGACAATCTTCTTTACACAGGCTACTAATTTAAACGTTAATCTCATTCAAAAACACCCTCACAGAAACACCCAGAATAAAAAGGTTTAAAAGGCCCTGGCTGGTGTGGCTCAGTGGATTGGCACTGAACCAGAACCCAAAGGTTGCTGATTCAAATCCCAGTCAGGGCACATAACCAGGTTGCAAGCCAGGTCTCCAGCTAGGTCCTTAGCTGGAGGCAGGTGGAAGGCAACCATACATTGATTATTTTCTCCCTTTCTTCCTCCCGACCTGCTCTTCTCTCTAAAATAATAAGTATAACCTTTAAAAAAAAGTTTAATTAAAATAGTCAGTTACTATATAATGTATATAAACCAAGGGGGAAAACTGGAGAACCCAGAAATAAACCCATGCATATATGGCCAAATAATTTTGGAAATTCACATGTAAAAGAATGAAATAAGGCCTCTTATTTTACACCATATACAAAAATTAATTTAAAACAGATTAAACACTTAAACATAGATCTGGAACTATTAAATTCCTAGAGGAAAACTGAGATTAATTTTATGTGTCAACTTTACTGGGCTAAGGTATATCCACATAGCTGGTAAAACATTATTTATAAGTGTGTCTTTGAGGATATCTCTGGATAAATTAGCATTTGTATCAGCAACTGAGGAAAGAAGGCGACCCTACCAATGTAAATGGACATCATCTAATTAATTGTCCTGAAAATAATAAAAAGGTGAAAGAAGGGCAAATTTTCTCTCTCTGCTTAAGCTATGGCATTCATCCTCTCCTACCCTTGAACACTGTCACTCCTGGTTATCAGGTTTTTAAACTCAGGTTGTGATTTACATCATTGGCACCCTGAAGTCTTAGGCCTTTAGAATTAGACTTGGCTTTACTAGTTCTGCAGTTTGCAGATGGCAGATCGTGGAACTTCCTGGCCTCCATACCTTGTGAATTGATTCCTATTATCCTTGTTTTAATCTATCATTTATGTGTCTATTATCTATCTATCTATCTATCTATCTATCTATCTATCATCTATCTATTATCTATCTATCACCTATCTTTTATCTACCCCATTGGTTCTTTCTCTCTGGAGAAAAATAATACAAAAACATAGGGGAAAACATCCATAACATTGATCTTGGCAATTTTTTTGACTATGCCTCAAAAGCAAGGCAACAAGGGCAAAAATAGGTAAGTGGAACAACTTCAAACTAAAATCCTCTGAGTGGCAAAGGCAGTGATAGTGTAGAAAGGCAGCCTATGGAGTGGGATAAATTATTTGCAACCCATATGTTTAATAAGAGGTTAATATCCAAAATATAGAAGGGCTCTATTAGTTCAATAGCAGAAAATCAACTAACTCAATTAAAAGATGGGCAAAGAATTTGAATAGACATTTTTTCCCAAGGAAGATATACAAATGAACAACACACACATGAAAAGATGAACATCATTAATTATCAGGAAAATGTATATCAAAATCACAATGACACATCATCTCACACTTCTTAGAATGGCATTTTTTAAAAAAAGCAATTAATAACAAGTGCGTATGTAAAAGATGAAAAGAAATTAGAGTCCCTATGCACTGTTGTTGGGAATATGAAATGGTATAACTGCTATGAATAAGCCTTTGTTTTGATTTATGATGTTGAGTTCATATCTCAGGTGTGGGCATTTCTATGATAATGGAGAAACTATATGGCATGTGAAATAGAACATATCTTTATTGAATTTGGTTAGAAGATAATTAAAGCATGTTGGCCTAGTAAAAGAAGGGATTCAGAGATGTTTTCATGACCCATGGCCTGAATTGAGGTTTGGAACACAAGCCTCAGATAAAATGTTACAGTCATTATTCCTTCTCTATATCACAGTGGGGACCTAGTGAAAAGACACTACAGATTAAATCAAATCCAAGTGTCAACCCTCCTTTCTGTGTTCAATTTAGGATTTTCATAAATGCTTAGATTTGATTGGCTAATATTTTATTCTGAATTTTTATATCTTCATTCATGTGATATTTGTTCCTAGCAATTTCTATTTATTAATCTCGTATGTGTTAAATTTTGTTCAAAGTTAGGGTATTTGACAAAGATAACTTTTTAAATTGAAGAGTATTTTAAGTGACAAAAAGATGTCTAATATTGGAAGTTTTGAATGAACATATATATGGAATTTTCTGCACTAATTGCAACTCTGAACAATTTCACAGGTTTTTTTAATGTCTAAGTTACTTTGGGTTTTTCTATATCCTCTTAAGTCATTTTACTCATATGTTTTTCTTAAAAAAGCCCCCATTTCTTTACAGAAATTTTTGAAAATGATAATTTGGTCATTTTTTTTAAATGCCCTTATTCAGAGAAAAAACAAAAATAAGAAATCTTTCAGAAAATAGCATTAAAACCTCTGGATGACCAAATCTGTAAAATATTTTGTTAATGTTATATATTAATATATGTATTTTTAATAATTATACACAGAATCCTGACATTTCTAGGATATTTTGGCATTTATTTTTTATATGCCCCAGTTCCTGAATTTCTTAATATCTGTGTACCTTCAACTCATGTTATACTTTTATTGTCAATAAGATCAATTTTGTTGTACCATCTCAATCTTTTGTCATAGGATGCTGTAAAACATAATTGAGCTGGTCCATTAAGTTTCCTCTATAATATTTCTGATGAGTAGATGGCCAATATTTGGTCACTCAGTTTAAAAAATAAATTGCTAACCATAAGACTTCTCAATATGATAGAGGACAGAGTGGCTGTAACATTCATATGTATATTTAAAGTTATCTGAATGCTGCTTTCATTTTTCTCTCAAATTTAAATTCCAAATATTCTTTGGATATCTTCCATGCTTATGGCTATAAATCATTAATCCCACTCTTATAACTTTTCTACATCTTTACCCATTGCTAAGATAAAATGCTATGCAGGGAGCTTTTGTTGCAGTCCTCAGTATCACCCCTTCACAATTTCAAACTGTAAGAGATTATACATTTCTTACAAAAAGTAAATATATATATATATCAGAAATACCAGTATCATAATTACAAGGAAAAACATTTACTTAAAGGAAATTATACAACTTCTCCCTGACTTTTCCTCTTTCAGCCAATTCTAATAACAACAAAAATTCTCAAACTTTCAGGTTTCAAGCCAGGTCTTCAGCCAGGTCCATAGCTGGAGGCGGGTAAAAGGCATCCATCAATGTATGAATGGATGTCTCTCTCCCTCTCTACCTTTCTCCCTGCCCAACTCTCTAAATATAATAAATAATATCTTTTAAAAACTTCTCAAACTTGTTATTCCATTTAGAGAGTTTTTCAGTAAAACATTAACAATGAGACATTTAATTAATATTTTTATGTAATTTGCTTTGAAGAATCAGTACAGTATAGAAAACAAATATTGATGAGTAGGTATACACTGTCTGGATGTCTGGAGTATGTTCCAGGGTAAATATAGACTTAACCTAATCATTTTCTACAAATGAAATTTGTGACCTTGTTTAGGACCAGTGGTATAATTCTATCTCAGCAACTAACAAGAACAGTTCTTTTGGGAGCTCAGTTTTGAGAAAAAAAATTAAGATTTTATTCATTATTTTCAGAGAGAAGGGCAGGGAGGGAGGAAGAAAGGGAGAGAAACATCAATGCATGGTTGCCTTTCACCTGCCTCCAGCTACAGACCTGGCTGGAGACCTGGCTTGCAACCTCATTATGTGCCCTGACTCTGGAATTGAACCAGTGACCTTTGGACTAGCAGGCTGGCACCAATCTACTGAGCCACGCCAGCCAGGACTCAGTTTGGAGAAATTTATAAAAGGAGGAAGGTGGTGTCTAAATGAGCAAAAATGTCTGTTTTCAGTTTTGTTGTACAAAGTCACCAAATGTGTTCAATTTGGGGGGTAAGAAGGTATATTTCTCATAGTCTTGGCAATTATCAGCTTAAAATAACTTATTTAAAGTAAAAAGTTTAAATCAAATATCTTCTGTAGCAAAGAAAACCAGCCCTGAATAAATGCACCATTTGCTTTTGTTGATTTTTTAAATTTACTTTAAACAATGTGAAGAAAAGTTTAGTCTCCTAGATTTGTTTTCATGGAAACATTTGCTTTACATATGCAAAAGCATCTCCCTGTAGCATTAATATGGCATATTAATCTTCAAAGAAACCATGCCTTTTTATGCACCATAACAGCCAACTCTAAAATGAAAGCTTTCAAGTTTATTGACTCTGGAGCTATTTTGATATTTTTCCACTCTGCCGTAAATGCCCTTTTTCTAATTCAACATTGGAAATAAAAAAAGCAAATTCTGTCAGCATAAGTCACCTAAGAAACAACATCTGTGCTTGTCTTGCTCATAGTTTTCTAACACCCTAGATATTCAGAATAACTGATCTTTCTGGATCCCTACCAAGTTATCTATCCCAATGGCTGCTGTGCTGTAAATTCATACTGAAAACTATTATATTCTCTTGAATTGTTGCAGCTCCCCAGGTAAAATGAGAACTTGTCCACAGATTTTCCTGTCAACTTCGACCTGAAGGTAGGAAGGTTGCATATGCCCTAGTCTACTGACAGAGAGTGATTTCCTCACCGTCTTCAGAGCGCCCTTCCTCAAGCTCAGAATGAGAAAAAAAGAGAGAGCACACACATTCTAGTAGTAAGGTTTTGCTATTACAGGTTCAGAAAGGTGGTCTTTAGGCTCCTTCGTCTTTTAAAGTTTTGATAAGTTGACTCAGAAGGACTTCCAGCAGTTTCTTGTTAAGTAGTTTTCTAGCAGGCCATCTAGTGTAGCAATTTAACAGTTATCTTCTCATAGACACATTTGTTTCTGCTCTAAATCATTCATTTGCAGATTTAAGTTTGAGCTTATTGGAATTTAAAAATAGCTTCCATATTATACTTGAGAAAGGCCATCTCTCTGAATTGATATTTCAAGGGGTCTTATCCAATGGTTATCACAGTAGATTCTCTACCCATTATGAATGCAAGTTTTTAAAAACAAACTCAGTTTAATCAAACACTTCCTAAGTGATAGAAAAACTGCAGTTTGCATTGGACAGAGTGTTAACCACTTTATAAAAAGAGGTAAAATTAGAGCAGAGAAAGGACAAAAAGGAATGTGTGATACACCTTCCCAGATTGCCTAGGATGCAAGGGTTTCCAGATGTGGTACTTCCAGTGCTAAAACTGGGGCAGTCCTAGGAAAACCAAGTCAACTACTTATTTAAATCATTTATTTTATGTTGCTTTAAAATTTTAATTTAATTTTGTTTATTTTATTAAAGCCTTATTGAAATATGATTGACAAGTATGTATATATTCAAGGTATACAATGTGGCATTTTGATATACATCTATATTTTGAAACCATTATTACATCCCAGGAATTAATATAGCCACTATCAATCATAATTAACATTCTTGTAATATATGCTTAAAGTAGGCTACTCTAATTATTAATTGCTCTCAAAAGTAACTTTATCCCTACTTTTTAAAATCCATTTTTAGAAACAATTGCTATTTACCTCTTTAGCAAATAAACTGCCTGTAAAGGAATAAAACAATATTTACTTCTATTGAATACCAATTCTATTAATTAACAAACATTGTTAAACCCAGTTTGTCTTTTTTTTTTAATTGAATGTCCTCAAAAAGAATTTTTCAAATAAAATTGGTACTAAAAGTGTAAAGGACATTCTAGTTGACACTAGTTTAAATTCTAACTCTTCCACATGCCAATACAGATTCATACTTCAGAATCCAGGGTGGCTAGGAAAGTACTGGCCACCCCTGTCTAATCTGTCAAGTTTGTAGCTGCATAGTAGAAAATGGCACTCCAAAAGAAAGAAAGAAAAAAAGGATATTTTATAGGCTATCAGGTTTGATAGTGAAAATTAAGGATTTAACCAACCCTGTTGCTATGGCTTCAAAGTATATTTGTAGAAAATGAATAAAGATAGTTACCACAAGTAAAAGTTAGGCAATAAAATATAAAGCAACCTCTGTGTCAAAGGAAACTAAGGAAGTTACGTCTTCATTGTCTCACCTGAAAACTACCACAGCTTGTTTGAATTTACACAGCCACCTGTCACACTGTGCCTGAAAGTCTTCTAAAACAGTAGGAGTTTGACACATAAATAGAATATGCAGGATTTAAATTATTGGAGACCGTAAGGCCACCCTAATGAATGTGGAAGTTTTCAAAAGCACAAATGACAGAGCTCAGTGTCTTCCAAAGCCAAGTAATCATCCCTGTTGACAGCTGCCTAGAATTTCTACAGTGAGATTAAACATTAATACGAAAATGTCATCACTGGATTTCTAACAAAGTTAACCTGTATTTGTTAACAAAATCACCTTCTTAAACATCCACTTTGCATATACACAAATCATTTGTCAATGGTACTCAAAGTTTATTAAGTCAGTTTTTATCATGAGTATGATAGGTGGTCCGATGGATGGTGTGATGTGAGGCTTTGCTCAAGATATTTCTCTTAAACATATTACTGGTCTTACCATACCCAACCATGGAGGCTGAAATTCCACAACAAATGAAACCACCCCTTGATTAAAATGTTCCTCTTTCAAAATACCTCAGAAAGTTGACAAAGTCACTCTCACTAAATGTGAATTGGTTTAAGAATTGCTTTATTTTTGCTATCCATCTTTCTTGCTGTCTTCTCAAAGGCTTCATAGCTCTTGGGGATGGTGAAACTAATACCTTAGGAATAGGGAGTGAACAAGAAGCAGGAACTATATAATTAGTTAACTCTGCCTGAAAAAGCTTTGTGAAACCTCCTGTCACAGTCTCCATATCTAACTACTCAAAAATAATACTCCAAGTCCCTAAATTAGTCTCAGCCTTGGCGCCTTCCTATACGGAATATCTTTCTACCGTGTGCTGTGCACTGAACTTCATGTCCTGCCTTAACTCCTATTTGCATTGTATCATAGCTCAAGTTTGAATTTCCTGAAAAACACCTTTCTTTATTTTTTACCCCCAATTTTTTCCCTTAAAGACAAAACTCAATATCCCTGTGGCACTAACTTTATTTGCAATCTTTTCTTAGCTTTTTCATTATACTTGTTGATCCACATATGATTGTTAAATGTAGAAGTTATTTTTTTAGAATATAAATATAACCTAATAAAATGCTTATAATCTTATTATGGACACACTCTGTACATACACACATAAACTGAAATTTTCTGTAAATTCACCACACAAGAAAAAGCACTGTTTACACTTGGTTTATGTCCTCCCAACAAACAAGTGTTTTTTTCTTTGCTCCTTGACAGTGTTCAGGTTGATTGCAGACATATTGTCAACACTCATTAAATTTATCTGTGCTTTGAAATGCTTTGTGACTCACAGAAGTTAAGCTAGAAGGAGCTCTGGGAATCAAAGAATCCAACTTATTTTATAGATGAGTAAAGTGACGAGGAGAGATATTGCCTCACCCTAGATCATGCAGCTTGTAAGCAACGAGTCAGAATTGGATCCAGGTCAGGCAAGCATGTTCAGCTGCATAGATTGTGAAATACATAGGAAAGCTTGAACATTAACCAAGCCATGCACTAAGGCTCAGTTCTGCATCATCTGGAGAAAGGGACACAAATGGAGCATCCAGTAACAATGTACTTGTAGGGCTTCAAGTGTCAGTGGTAGCAGGAGGTAGAGAGGAAGATGGGAATGAGAAAGTGTTTCTAATTCAACTGACGGCACAGTTTAGGCTAGTGCTGAGCCTGAGTCCAGACTTATTATTTCCCAACCTGTTGCTTTTTCAGAATTCTTTGTTTCCCAGTGCATCTATAATATGACATATTTTTAAAAATTATTCTCAGTCAAATATTACTCTGCCTTGTATAGTATTTTTTGCAAACATGTTAAAGAAATTCACCCCAATTCCATGGTTAATATTTTCTATAATTCTAGTATGAAAAGGGGGTGTAAGCAATAGGTGATAGATTGTGTTGATTGATTATTGGAGTACAGAGTTGGAAAGAAAGCCTGATAGCTGGTCAGTTATGAGCTCTTACAATTATTAGCCATGACAATGATTTTCATGCCCCCTCCTAAAATCCAGTAAATTACTTTATACTCTGCTAACATTTGTTTAAGTTTATTCCCATATGACATAATAGGAAATGCCAGTGTTTGAGACACATATTTCAACAAGACAGTAGTACAATTAGTTGTATCTTATATTAATAATAATTTTGATGAACCAAATTAAAATATTAGTAAGTAAAACATTTATATAAATTAAAGAAAAATGATAGCTTGAGATCAAAAGCAAAAATCTTGCAATTGACAATTCTTTATTCAAGTCTCAACTCTGCTAGTGATATTTACTAATTGTGTAATTCTGTGAAAATTTATTTTTACAATAGAAATTATAATAGTATCTCATAGTTTTTCCAAAGTTACAAAAAAAATACATAATGTGGCATATAGCAAATAATGAAATGATCTATAATTATTATTAAAGTTCTACATTCATAATTATGGGGGGGATAAGAGTGGAAAGAAGGGGAAGGAACTAGTCAAGGAACATGTATGAATGACCCATGGACATGGACAACAGGATGGGAGTTGACTATGAGACAGTGGAGGTGGGCTGAGCTGAGAAAAACAAAGGGGAAAAATTGGGACAACTAATAGAACAAAAAAATATTTCACTAGAAGTCAAGATAAAGCTTTTATTTTCTTTATGAAATATAACTCTTTAGTAATAACTAGGAGACTTATTTAAGGAAACAATAATAAATAATCAAGAGGCCCTGGCTGGTGGCACAGTGAATAAGGAGCCAACCTGTGAACCCAGAGGTTGCTGGTTCGATTCCCAGCTAGGGCATATAACCAGGTTGCAAGCCAGGTCTCCAGCCAGGTCCATGGCTGGAGGCACATGAAAGGCAACTATATATGGATCTCTCTCTTCCTCTCTGCCTTTCTCTTTCCCTTCCCTTCTCTCTAAAAAATAATAAATAAAATCTTTTTTAAAAAATCAAGAAGAATTAGTCTTTCCCCAAACCATATTTCAAAAGGTTTACCTGGAGGTTTCCATTTAGGTTGGTGATTGGTGAAACCTTCAGATTTTTTGAAAGCAGTGAACTAGGATTTGATTCAGAATATAAGAGAATCGCTATTTGTTTTGAGTCAATTTAAAGGTTAAAACATAGATAACATCATGGAAATCTTTCAATAACTTTCTGTACCTCAAAATGAAATCAATTATGCATTAAAGAAAAACAGTACAGCCTTTTAAAACTGTATTACTACATCTTTTGTTGAAAGGAAAGCAAAAAAAAAAAAAAGTAATAACACACAGACTTAATTTTAGCCTGGGGGAGCTTTAATTAACCACCTCAATGAGCTCAATTATTTTGTGAATAGCTATAAGGATAAATAAGAGGGTCAGTACATAATAGAAGCACTATTCCTGCTATAACAAGTTTAGAGGGGGAAGCTTGATGTCTTCTCTTCTCCCCAAATCTAGACCTTGGATAAATAATAGATGATCTCATTGTGCATCCAGTATAGAACCAGCCTTTCTAGAGTGATCAACAAATTTGCAAATTACTTCTTCTCTTTTGAGGAGATGTTCATGAAAATGTTAGAGACTCCTATCCAGGTACAAACCAGGCCTGATCTTGCTTAGCTTCTGACATCTGACAACGTTGGGCATATTCAGGGTGAATAAAGGTCCCTGAAAAAATAGAGTTACCATATAACCCATAAATCTAACTTTTTGTCATTTACCTTAAAACAATTTATTTTTTTAATTTTAAAAAATATTTTATTCATTATTTTTAGAGAGAAGGGCACAGAAGGAGGAAGGAAGGGAGAGAAACATCAATGTATGGTTGTCATACTTGCCTCCAGCTACTGACCTGGCTGGAGACCTGGCTTGCAACCTGGTTATGTGCCTTGACTGGGGAATCAAATCAGCAACCTTTGGGTTCTCAGGTTGGAGTCTATCCACTAAGCCAGCAGCCAGGGCTTTAAAAAATTTAAAACACTTACTTGTAAAGCTATATATACCCCTATGTTCATTGTAGCATTATTCATGATGACCAAGACATGGAAGAAACCAAAGTGACCCTCAACAGATGACTGGACAAAGATGTGGTGTGAGTGTTTAAGAAAAGATGAAATATTGCCACTGGCTGGAGCTTGGGAATATTATGCTAAGTAAAATAAGTCAGATAGAAAAAGTTAAGATCATATGATTCCATTCATACATGGGATATATAACTGAAAGCAACAAATAAACAAATAAAAACCCATAGACCTAGACAACATTATGGCAGTTACCAAAAAGAAAGGAAGATGGGGGGAAGGAAATAAATGTAAAAGGGGTCAAGCATATGGTAACAGAGGAGACTAAACTTTGGATGGTGAACAAACAGTACAATATACAGATGATAGCTCATAGAATTGTACACTTAAACCTATATAATATTATTAACCAATGTCACCCCAATAAGCAATATGTTTTTTTTTAAGTGAAAAAAGAAAGGTTAATGAGAAAAACCACAGGTATCCCATTTGCTAGCTAAGTAAAATTATTTAATATTGCTGACTTGGAAACACATTTTGTTATATTATAGAATGATTCTTGCCAAGTGAAGAAAGCAAGGATCAAAACATTATTATGAAATAATACTTTTGTGTTAAATAAGAGAAAAAATAATAGAATCAGATTTGCTTATATAAGAATAAAATATC
>PVIW01015578.1:0-19319 GCA_004026585.1 Noctilio leporinus | reverse complement strand
ATGTTTAAATCCTTTATCCATCTTGAGTTTATTTTGGTGTATGGTGTAAGTTGGTGGTCTAGTTTTATCTTTTTGCATGTTGCTGTCCAGTTCTCCCAACACCATTTGTTGAAGAGACTGTTTTTACTCCATTGGATGTTCCTTCCCCCTTTGTCAAATATTAGTTGACCATAGAGTCCTAGGTTAATTTCTGGGCTCTCTATTCTGTTCCATTGATCTATATGTCTATTCTTATGCCAGTACCAGGCTGTTTTGATGACAGTAGCCTTGTAGTATTGTTTGAAGTCCGGTATTGTGATTCCTCCTACCTTGTTCTCTTTCTCAAGATTGTGGTGGCTATTCGTGGGTGTTTTTGGCTCCATATAAATTTTTGAAGTATTTTTTCTATTTCTGTGAAGTCTGTCATTGGTATTTTAATTGGGATTGCATTGAATATGTAGATTGCTTTGGGTAGTATGGTCATTTTAATGATGCTCATTCTTCCTATCCATGAACATGGTATATGCTTCCATTTATTTGTATCTTCCTTGATTTCTTTCTTCATTCTTCTGTAGTTTTCTGAGGACAGGTCTTTTATCTCCTTAGTTAAATTTATTCCTAGGTACTTTATTTTTCTTGTTGCTATGGTAAATGGGATTTGTTTTTTCGCTTCTATTTCTGTTGTTTCATTATTGGTGTACAAAAATGCTTTAGATTTCTGGATATTGACTTTATACCCAGCTATTTTGCTAAATTTGCTTATTAGGTTGAGTAAGTTTTGGTTGGAGCCTATCGGGTTTTGTATGTCCACTATCATATCATTTGCAAAGAAAGACAGTTTGACTTCCTCCTTTCCGATTTGGATACCTTTAATTCCTTTTTCTTCTCTGATGGCTATAGCTAGAACTTCCAAGACAATGTTGAATAGAAGTGGAGAAAGTGGGCAGCCTTGTCTTGTTCCTGATCTTAGGGGGAAAGCTTTCAGTTTTTGTATGGTAAGTATGATGTTGGCTTCAGGTTTCTCATAGATGGCCTTTATGATTTTGAGGTATGCTCCCTCTATTCCCATTTTGCTGAGGGTTTTTATCATAAATGGTTGCTGCACTTTATCAATGCTTTTTCAGCATCTATTAATATGACCATATGGTTTTTATCTTTCAATTTGTTGATGTGGTGTATTACATTGATTGATTTACGAATGTTGTACCATCCTTGCATCCCTGGGATGAAGCCCACTTGATCATGGTGTATTATCTTTGTAATATACTGCTGAATCTGGTTGGCCAATATTTTGTTGAGAATTTTAGCATCTATGTTCATCAGAGATATTGGCCTGTAGCTTTCTTTCTTAGTTGTATCTTGCCCTGGTTTTGGGAAAATCCTCAAAAAATATTAGCAAACCAAATATATCAATGCCTCAATAGATTATACACCATGATGAAGTGGGATTTATTCCAGGAATGCAAAGTTGATACAACATTCACAAATTAATAAATGTGATTCATTATATAAACAAAATGAAGGATAAAAACCACATGATCATATCAACAGATGCAGAAAAAGCATTTGATAAAATCTAGCACCCATATATGATTAAAATAAACTCAGCAAAATGAGAATAGAGGGATCATACCTAAACATAATGAAGTCAATATATGACAAACCCACTGACAGAATCATATGCAATAGCATCATATGCAATGGGCAAAAACTACAAGCATTCCCTTTAAGATCTTAAACAAGACAGTGATGTCTGCTTTCACCTCTCTTATTCAAGATAGTACTGGAAATCCTAGCCACAGCAATCAAAGAAGAAGAAGAAATAAAAGGCATCCAAGTTGGAAACGAAGAAGTAAAACTGTCATTTATTTACTGATGACATAATACTATACTTTGAGAACCCCAGTGATTCCACCAAGGAACTACTGGAACTGATAAATGAAAAGAGCAAAATAGCAGGATAAAAACAATCAATATATAAAAATCAGTTACATTTTTATTTTATTTATTTATTTTTAATTTTTAATCATATTTTATTGCTTATGCCTGATTTCCTGATTGTTGTCCTGATTTCCCCCTTTGCTGCCCCTCCAACCAGCACACTCCACTCCCTCAGACAATCCCCACACCATTGTTCATGTCCATGGGTCATGTGTATAAGTTATTTGGCGATTCCATTTCCCATACTTTACTTTTCCTGTACTTTACATCCCCATGGCTTTCTGTAACTACCTATTTATACTTCTTAATACTATCACCTCTTCACCCATTCCCCAACACCTCTTTCCATCTGTCAACCATCAAGACAATCTCCATATTCGTGATTCTGTCTCTTGTTTGCTTAGTTTGTTTTTTGGATTCAATTGTCGATAAATATGTATTTATTGGCATTTTCTTGTTGATAGTTTTGTTATTTTTCTTAAATAAGCCCCCTATTATTTTTTTAATACTTGCTAAATGACATATCTCTTTCTTTTTTTAAAAGATTTTGTTTATTATTTTTAGAGAGAGGGAAAGGGAAAGAGACAGAGAGGGAAAGAAATATCAATGTATGTTGCCTTTCACCTGCTTCCAGTTACGGACCTGGCTGGATACCTGCCTTGCTACCTGGTTATGTGCCTTGGCTGGAATCAAAGCAGTGACCTTTGGGTTCTCAGGCTGGCACCTTATCCACTGTGCCACAAGCCAGGGCCTTCAGTTGCATTTTATATGCCAATAACAAACTAACAGAAAGGGAAATCAAGGAAACAGTCTTGTTCACTGTTGCTTTGAAAAGAATAAAGTACCTAGGAATAAACCTCACCAAGGAGGTAAAAGACCTGTACTCAGAAAATTATAAGACACTGCAGAAAGAAATTGAAGAAGATACAAATTAGTGAATGCACACCATGTTCATGGCTAAGAAGAAATAACATCATTAAAATGTCCATACTAGCCAAGCAATCTATATATCCAACATAATTCCTATCAAGATTCCAACAATGTATTTCATAGAACTAGAACAAATATTTCAAAAAATTTATATGGAAGCAAAAAGTGTCCCACATACCAAAAGCAATCCTAAGAAGAACAAAGTTAGAGAAATCAAGCTACCTAATAACAAACTATACTATATGGTCATAGTAATCAAAACAGCATAACACTGGCATAAAAACAGACACATAGATCAATGAAACAGAATAGAGAGCCTAGAAATAAACTCACACCTTTATAGTCAATTAATATTTAACAGAAGATGCAACCACATACAATGGGTTAAAGACAGTGTATTCAATAAATGATGTTGGGAAAATTGGATAGATATGTGCAGAAAAATAAAAGTCAACCACCTTCTTACACTAACACAAGAATAAATTCAAAATGGAACAAGGGTTAAATGTTAGACCCAAAATCATAAAAGTTGTAGAAGAAAATGTAGGCAGCAAAATCCCAGACATTGCTTGTGGCAATATTTTATTGGATATAGCTCCTCAGGCAAGGGAAGAAAAAGGAAAAGTGAACAAATGGGGTTACATCAAACTACAAAGTTTTTGCACAGCAAAGGAAAGTATCAACAAAATTGAAGGACCACCCACAGAATAGGAGTACATATTCACCCACACATCTGATAAGGGATTAATATCCAAAACTTATATAGAAATTATAAAACTCAACATCAAAAAAACCAAACTACCCAATTCAAAAATGGGCAAAGGGCCTGAATAGACAGTTCTGCAAAGAGGACATACAGATGGCTAATAGACATATGAAAAGGTGCTCATTGTCACTAATCATTAGAAAGATGCAAATTAAAACCACAATAAGATATTATTAACTCACACCTATCAGAATGGCTATCATTAATAAATCAAGAAACAACAAGTGCTGGTGAGGATGTGGAAAAAGGAGAAACTTTTGGCAGACTGGTGCAGCCACTGTGGAAAGCAGTATGGAGATTCCTCAAAAAATTAAAAATGGATCTGCCTTTTGACCTAATGATCCCTCTTCTGGGAATATATCTGAAGTAACCCAAAACACTAATTCAAAAGAATATCAGCAGTCCTATATTCATTGCAGTGTTATTTAAAATTGCCAAGATTTGGGAGTAGCCAAAATGTACATTAATAGATAAGTGAATAAAACAACTATGGGACATTTACACAATAGAATATTACTCAGCCATAAAAAAAGAAGAAATTTTTAGCCTTTGCAACAGTATGGATGGACCTGGAAAACATTATGCTAAGTGAAATGAGCCTGTCAGAGAAAGACAAATACCATATGTTTTCACTCATTGTGGAATCTAAAGAACAAATTGAACTAACAGGCAAAACAGAGACAAGTTCATAGACATTGAGCAGGATGGCAGCTATGGAGGGGGTGGATGTTAGGGGTTGGAGAGATTGAGTAAAGAGGAAAAAGGACTCATGGTCATGGACAACAGTGTGGTGATTGCTGGGGGGAGGGGATTTTAAAGAAATAAATAGTAATGGACAAAAAAAAATTATCAGAAACAAAATAAATACCCCCCCAAAGAAACAGAAATGAAGAGTTAATAGCTATTTTTGTATTATATGAAGTGATGACTATGAGATAGGAGAGATCATAACAGTCACTCTCTAATAAAATGTTTTCCTTCCTGTCTCACCCAGCATTGGAATTTAATAATTTTATATACACATATATATAATTATTTATAATTTATATTTATATATGAGAAAAATATTGTGGGAGAAATTTATGAGACTAGTACACAATCATTATGGTTCCTCCTGGCTTGATTTATCTGTAGACTATGTGTTAGTTTTGACTGCACTTTATATCCAATGTTTATACAGCTATGACATGTGATTGATTGAAAAAGTTTTCTAAATAAAATTATGGATTTCTTTTATCATGACATGGGAACACGGAACTTGAGACCTGACTCTGCCACCTGACACTTGTGCCTCAGGAGTTGGTCACCTCACTGGCAGGGGCCTGTCACCTCACTGATATGGCTTTGGCCCTCTCATGGTGAGATAAGGGTAGATGGTAACCAATGGTCTCTTCAGATAGAATTGAAATCTTATTATTTGAACATGGGAACAGGGAGCATCCCAGGTGTATTAATCATGATTCTGCTGAGATAATTCTGTGTAACAAATGACTCCAAAACTTGGTGACTTATAACAATAAGCTTTTATTTCTAGCTCAGGGACATAAGGATTATCTGTAGTTCAGCTGGGCTCAGCTTTAAACTTCAACTTCTGTTCAGATTTGTTCCACATGTTTCTTCATTCTGGAGGCAGCAACTACCTGAGGCATGTTTTTCTCACAGATGATGGCAACACACACACACACACACACAAACACACAAGTGAATGGAAATACACAATAGCCCTTAAGATTTCAGCTAGGAACTGGTACCTTTTCACTTCTACTTATATTACTTTGGCCAAAGCAAGTCACATGGCCAAGACCAAAGCCAATGGCTCAGGATAGTCTTTTTCTCTTGAGGGGTACTGCAAACCCATATGGCAATGTATGTAAATGTGCAATTCCATTACAAGAAGAGAATTAAGAATTAGGAACACAAATCTAATCTATCACCATCCCATTGACCACTAGACAAAGCCTATGATCTCTAAATCCTCCAGTTCTGATTGGTGTACTCTCCTCTTGCTCTCCTATATGGCAGTAAACCCACCCACACATTATTAATGAACTTTACTAGCCAAGCAGAGTTCCTGCTTTTAGGAAAGGACTGCTGTTTTTTTGGGACAAGGCATCCTAATATTGGCCACCCACCCCAAAACAATGCTGAATTGGCATTCATGGTCTAAATTAGATGGACATTTGTTGAGGGTCCCAATAACAGAAAGCTGTCTTCAGGTCACAGAGATATTCACCTTGACACAGCTGCAAGTGTTTCCACAATGGTTTTAGGTTACCCCATAAAGTAGATTTCTTAACTCTTCTCAAAAGTTCCCATATAAGAAATTCAATAGAAAATTGTGGGGTTTCTCACAGTGGCTGTCCTAGAAGATCTGGCAGTATTCTTGACTGCCAGAAATGCAACTCACAAGGCTTACATCAACAAAAATCAGGAGTTTCATCTCTCACTCAAGATGATTGAGTCCTCTTGAAATATGATCTTTATTTTTACTTATATGAAGATGCACATCCAAGTCTGAATCAGGACAATCACCAAGCTACTCTTCTCAGAAATGGTCAGACCCTTGTAGGGTATTCTCTACCTTGTTCCCATTTTGTCCCTTAGAATCATGGGTTAGAATGGAAATGTTGGCACAATCTGAACTCTAGCTGAAGGCTGTACATGAGGGCCTATGTCTGTAATTTTTTTTTTTTTTTTTTTTGGCTTGTAATCTGCCAAGACATATACCCATAATGTAAACTGTCTTGGTTTTGGTTTATAAATTGGATGTTTTGACCAACTGTAAGACCTGCAGGGAAATCACTCTGTCATTAACAAGTCAGATTATTTAATGAGCCATTAGTGAAAGAAAGGGTGGGAAAGCGCAGCTTGTATTTATCTTCCAAATTTCAACCCAAGAAATACAATTCCTTTCAAGTGGTGAGACCTCCTTCCATGGACAGTCATTCAACAAACCCATGAAAAATCATCATGGGCTATTTTCAGGCTGAGTCACAGCCATGACTTCATCCAGCTGCTTTGTTGTTGTCAGACCAGAAAGCTTCACTCAGATGAACTTGCTGGACAGATATGGGGAGAAAAGATCCAACTAACAAGCTATTGGCTATGGGCCAACAAGGTCATCTGTCATAAGTGAAGCTTAGAGCTACTCGTGAACAGAAAAAGGTTGTCTCCAAAGGATCTGGAAATGGGTTCAAACATGAAATAAGACTTGTTCAGAAAAAAGATATGATTCTGTTTATATGATTGCTTTAATTAATGTCCTCTCTGGAAGCCATTCTAGTGTATTCTGTTAATGAAAATAGATTTAAAAAAAAATAAGACAAAGTTAGTGAAACACAACTTACCCTTCCAAGAGGAAGTGGTAATTTAAAAAAGAAAGAATGAAATCAAAATTAGTCTTTGCCCCAAAGAATTTTAATATTCTATGATACTAACAATGCACATTGTGGGTGATCATCTTACTGTCTGCCAGACTTTCCTGGGAGAATTGTTCCCACTGATTGCTTAGTCCCTTTAAGAGACTTATTCATTCATATTTTAGAATTTTTAGCTATATAGAAATCTAATTTTAAAAACTGTATGTTGGCCCTGGCTGGTGGCACAATGGATGAGGCACCAGCCTGTGAACCCAAAGGTCACTGGTTCGATTCCCAGCCAAGGCTCATAACCAGGTTGCAAGCCAGGTCTCCAGCCAGCTCTGTAGCTGGAGGCAGGTGAAAGGCAACCATACATTGATGTTTCTCTCCCTCTCTCCCTTCCCCTCTCTCTGAAAATAATAAATAAAGTATTTTTAAAAATTTATGTAGATTTATTGGAATAATGTTCTTTATAGACAGAATGGCAGAAAGAAATGTTTCTTTCCTTGATCATATCATACTAGTGATCCTGTATTAACTATTTACTACTATGTAACAAATTCCCTCTAAAGTTAGTGTCTGAAAAGAACAATATCATTTACATTTATCATCATTTAAGTTTATTGTTTATAATAAATAACAAGATTTATTAACTTACAGTTTCTTTGGATCAAGAACCTGGATGGGCATGGTTGAGCTGGATCCTGTTTCAGGGTCTTGTCAGGGCAGTGATTTCATGTGAAGACTCAATTGAGGAAGGTCTGCTTCCACACTCACATGGCTGTTGGTTGAATTCAGGTCCTCACAGGATTTTGAACTAAGAGTCTCTCATTGGCTGTTATTTAGAAGCCTCCCTCAATTTCTTCCCAAATGAGCCTCTCCAAGATGGTAGCTTACAACATGGCAGCTTACTTCCCCCAGAGGAAGAGCTCCAGGAGAAAAAGTTTGTAAGAGATCACAAACAAGAAGGAAGCCAGTCTTTTTATAATCTAGTCTGAGAAATAACATCTCTTCACTTTTGCTGTATTCTTTTTATTAGAAGCAAGTCACTAGATTCAGGTCCCACTTAAGGATGTGAATACCAGCCAGCAGAAAGCATTGTAAGGCTTTTAAAGGCTGCTTGATACAAATATTTTATTTAATAAAATATCAAGGTAAAGAAAAAATATTTAGATAAACATGCTAGAACTTGAAACATAAATGTATGGTCTCCCTATTGAACTAAACAACTTATGAGACTTTTTCAATAATGATGCCCATACTCAAACTATTTTTTAGATCAACTTTTTAAATTCCTTTTCAGAGTTGCCTTTAGTGCTTATGACTCATTCTTTGCAGTTCCCCAATTTCACTCCAGCCCAAAGTTATAGCAAATCACTTTTTTCTTTGCAGGCATATTTGAATAATGGGACCTTAGCTATAGGACATAGAGCACAGTATAGTGCCAGATGAGTCTTACCAACCTAGAAAACTGTGAGAAATAACCAACCATTGTTGTTTAACAGCAAGTTTTTGGGTGATTTGTTATGCTTCTGGTAATAACTAAAATATTTCTCCTTGTAATCCCCAGCAGCAAAACAGTAAAGTGTGAGATATCAATCTTCACATATGAGGATTGATTGCCTAATTGTAAGCAGTCTGAAAGTGTCTCAATTAGTAATTGAAATCTGCATTTCTAATTGGGGGCTGGAAGATGAGATCCTTTGAGGAAATAGCTCTTTAAATGAGTATAATGAAAAGAGGACTTATTTGGCTGCAACTGCTAGGATCCCACTCTGGAAAGCAGCCAGGAGGAAATGGTCCCTTGTCCCTCTTGACTCAATACATCCTTTCCTCCTGTACCTTTTATTGTTGAACATCACCTATCCTTTATTTCCCTTAATATTCAACCTTTTCATCCATTTCATATTTCTGTTTCATTAAAATATGTTCTTCTGGTAATTTTCTCAGTTTGCTCTTTCAGATCCATGTCCTTCCCTTCTCCATTCTTTTCTGTGCCCTGGGACTGCCCTCTGTGGTGCTGCATTAGCTAGGCTCACTACGCCCCTGGAGTCTGGTTGGATTAAGCCAATATAAGGCACTGACAGGAAGTCAAGTGCTGAAGAAAAGAAATCAGAAAATGTATCTTACCCTCACCCTACTTCTCTTCCAGGTCAGTTTTCTTTATCAACTCCACAGCCATTGGTCAGGTAACCCTTTTCCCATAGCCATAGGTCTCTGGGTTTTAGAAACAGTGCCTTCCCCTTGCTCCATTTAACTCTAAAATGCTAATAGCTTCCTATTTTCATTGGTCCCTGGTGTGTATCACCAACCTTATTGGTTCCTTTAACTCTATCCACATTCTATAAGGAGTCCTTTTTATTTAATCACTCCTGAAGTGTGCCATCTGTTTCTTATGGAATCTTGACTGATAAAGACATTAATAAATAAAATGTATTTATTTTAAAACAATTTAAAATTTTCTTATTAGAGACATGCATAACTATTAAGACCTTTTCACCTACATAAAGCTAAGAACCTCCATAATGAGTTGGTATCATTCCAACCAAAAGCAAAGCTACATAGTAAGATAGGAGCAAAATGGCTACTTTGCATTTCAAGGAGAAAAGAGGATGTGCTGATCCCTAAAATGGAGTCTCCAGGACTGGAAAGAAGAGAGGCAGCTTTGCACAATGGTAGTATCATAGTCAATGAGGTTTATCCAAGACACGATTATTGTTAATTGAAGAAGAGAGGTATTTGTCATTCTGTTGGGGGTAAATGCCTGAACCCTAGTAAGCTGAGAGATTGTCATTTCCTGATGGGTCACAGTGGCTTTGGGTCAGCAAGATTATACTGTAATGAAGCTAGCAAAAGCAGGAAAAGGGAGGAGACAAGTCCCTGGTGGGGCTTTGTGAAGTTGAGGATGGATGGATGGTAGCCGTGCAGCAGCTAAATGACTGACACCAAAGAGTGGTTTTCAGGTATCCAGGAGCAGACTTTAAGTGACTGGTGGGGTTTGGGGGATGACTGACACAAATGGAGGATGCTGGAGCCCTTGCCAATCTGGCTCTTAAGTCATTTTAAATTTATTTTGGAAAGAGTTTATGTGATATGATTTGATCCCTGATGGTTGTAGAGTGGATTTTGAAAAACTACTTTGTACTATTTCTATTTTCCCAATTATGAAGATATTTATGGTGATATCTAAAAGTCTCTTTTGTTTGAAATAAGATTCTATTAGTACATAAAGAATTGCCTAAAATCTCTTCTGCAAATCACAAGTCAATCACAAATAAGAGGGCATATATTGTTAAGCTCAGATATTAGTGATAGAATCAAGTTCAGCCATGAGAGGTCCTGAAAACTGGTTTTTGTTATGACTTTCATGTGTAACATATGAAGTTGCAGGATATAGAATTTGTAAGGATACTGTTAAATATTGGAGCAGGAAGGAAGGCAGAGGCTTTTGAAAATAATGCAAAATTTTTGCATAAAGAGGTAACAAAAAATATCTCTCTAAAAACATAGCCATGTCCTTCCCATGTGCATTATAGCAAGGTAAAATGAGTTTGAATATCTGATATGAATGACCCTATGCCCAGAGCTCCCCTCATGGCATAACCACTTCTGTAGAAGTCTTGAATCATGAAATTTTTCTTATTTTCATACAAAATTAAAACTTCCAAACTAGATACTGAGAATGACACTTTAAGTGTACAGAGATATTGTTATAAACTAGGAATTGTACATACATTATCTCCCTGAATCCTTACAACAATTCTAGGCAATAGGTATTATTTTCTTGATTTTACAAATAAGGAAACTGAAACATGGAGAAGATCAATACCTCAAGACCAGAAAGCAGTTGGGCTGGGATTTGAGCCCAAGTTCATGCTTTCTCAACTACTCTACACTATCTCGGAATTAGAAATGGGAAAAATGGGGGGTGGGGTGATGAAATCAAGTAATTGGCATGTTCAGAAAATTAGTTTATGTTTACTTTTCAATATTTCCTTTTTTTAAAAAAAAGTTCTGTTTTGTTTATTGATATTAACACCAACTCTGTATTGGTTTTAATAGTGGTTTGTTGACTACAGGCAAACAATTTAATTAGAGCTTTAAAAAGTAGATTTGGGGGAGGGAGTCTTGTTCCAGCTAATTAGTTGGGTAATCTAACTGCTTCTCTCTGTTTCATCTTCTCCTTACTTGATGGACTCTTAGAAAGGGACAGCTTTGCTTCAGTTCAATTAGTTTTGAAAAGTGATTTTAGTGCCTCTACATCAAGACATTAACATATAAATCTGCAGAAATAAAATCATTTAGATATTCATGCCATTCTCCAGACACTTGGTAAGAATTTCAGATAAAAATCTCTTCTTCCTACTGAAAAGGCACATGGATAAATTTGAAGGTGCTAATTTGCATTGAATGTGAAAAATAAATAAACTTCCAGCATGTAGTGAGTTGAACTGAATTTTTTCTTCTACCTCCCAAATAGCTCCAGTCCTTTTCTAACCTGCTCCACTCATCATGTCAATATGAGTTTATCTATCTTTGCTGCCTTTCTTTCCAGGGACACACAGAGTGACACCACCCACAGGGCAAAAGGGAATTTGCCTAGTCTGCTCTGGGCATGTAAATCTTTGCCAAATCAATAAAGAGTGACAAAAGGGAGAGGGGTACAAATGACTGAAAATGACATAGTGTCATGTGCTTGACCTAGTTGACTTCTAGTCTATTCTTTATTTCCTGTAAAATCACAGCCTATGACCTTTGCCATGGAAACTGGGTCAGCATGGCAAGGTATATTTGAATGTATTATTAATCTATGATAATATTCTGAGAAGTTTGCTGGTGTTTGTGCAGCAAGGATCTGCTTATGAAAGTGAAATATTGGTTTCATCTAGATAATTTCAAGCAGATAACAAGCAAAGGCTTAGTTATTCATGTAAATCAAATTACAGGTGTGAAAATGAAACTGTGGGTGTGTAGGTGTGTGTTAATGAGCATTAATGTCTGAAGAAAACAGTGTCAGTTTATTTTTTAACATATGTTTGACTTTAAAAGCTGCGAAGGTGGGGAAACTCACAGGATGCTAGCATGTGTGAATGTGGCAAGATTCATAGTCAAAGGAGACCAGGGTGATGAAACCATTGCAGGCATCCTATTACTCATCTCAATTCTACTTTCAGTTCAAGAGCAGCTGGTTGTGGGTGATGTAGAAGACCAGAAAAAAATATGTTTGGCTCTAGGTGAGAAGGAGAATTAAAGCCATATGACAGACATATATTTGCATTAGGATGGTCTCCGGAACTGGTATCCATTGGTGTACTGGAAAATGTTTAGTAATCAGATCTCCAGGAAATAAAAAACCCTGAACTATAGAGGCTTCAATTTCCATGGTATAAATATTTCTACCATAGTCAATTTCAAACTACCAACCTGACTTCATTTAATGCAGACTTAGAAAGAAATGTGAAACAGGCTCCAGGACTACAGAGCATAGTCCTTTCCTCTTCCAAACCCACATGCTTCACTTGAATGGGGCACTCCACTGAGCTATATGAAACAGCAATTTCTGTTTCAGAAGAAAAATGACACATCAGTCCTGTGGGGTATTAGCTCACACAGACTCTTTTACCTCAAATACTTTCTCCTATCTTTCTTTATTCCTACTCGTCTTTAAGTCAGTGTAGAAGTCTTCCTTGGCTTCCAACCCCAAAGGTAGGTAAGGTTCCCTGCTATGTACAGCTCTAGGGTTTCTACTCATGTAACTTTCTATTGTCAGAATCTGTTTACTGCTCTTGGAGCTCCTTGAAAACAGGACCTGATCCCCTGCACCATTATATACTGGCATTTATCACAGCACCTGGCACAGAGGAGGGGACTTAATAAATATCATTTATTGACTAAAGCAGACAAGGAGGGAGAGAAAGGGTAAGAAATAAACCTTGAATAACCATCCTCAAGCTACTACTTCCTTTGAGAAACACAGCTAAACAGTTGACGCAGTCACAAAAGCACTCATATTGTTTAAAATATGTTAATTGATTTTATCACTGTGATTAAAATAATTTATTTAGCTATCTAGAATTTCCCTGAAGGCTGTATAATGCAGCTTTGGACTGAGACTCCCTGGTTTGAACTCAATTTCTTCACTTACAAGTTCTGTAACTTTGGGACCAGCTTTGCATTTTCAATGCTTTAACTTGGGGAGAATTGTGATATGGATGGAGCTCATAGAGTTGCTGCAACAAAAGTGTAAACAATTTTTTCAGCACTTAGCTGAATAGTTGACTCACAATTAGAGTCTAATAAATGTCAACCAGTACTGATAAATTATTATTCTCCATTTTTTCTGCAAATTGATTTGTTTAACCAGAAAAAAATAAACCCTTCCATACATCATACACAGTCTAACTCAAGAAGGCCATGTACCTATAAACAGCCAGTAATTTGTTCCTTACCTTTCCTTATGTCTCTCCATCCCTGTGACTGTTCACTTACTAATTACTTTGATAAGCACCTGGGTGACCAACAGAGCTTGTCTTGTAGGTTATGTACATCATAGCTCACTCCACCTTGGATGAACTTACTACTCCTCTCTGTTCCTCTTTGCCTTGTCTCTCTGTTACTTCACATGCTCTCTCTTTAGTCTTCCATCCATCTCCTACTTTTTCTCACCCTCCCATTTACAAGCTCCAAATGCCTTCCTCACACCAGTTATATATATCAACATGGGGGAGACAGAAAGTGAAATAAAGCAAAATGGAATATCATTATAATTAACCTCTAGAGGTCTTTAGAAAAACCTGAAGACCACCCTTTACTTTTACAAATGCTTCCAAGCATGTTTTTACCCCTAAAGCCAGCATTCTAAACATTAAAAACAAGATTATTTTATTCCCTTAATAACTCATTTTGCATAAGTTTTGTTCCCAACCAAATGCACATTATTTGTCCCAATGATATTCCAACTAAAATTTTTCTGCAAAACATATTCTATGATTTCAACTAAAATGTATGTTATTACCCTGACTGGTAGCACAGTGGATAAGGTGCCAGCCTGTGAACCCAAAGGTCGCTGATTCAATTCCCAGCTAGGGCACATAACCAGGTTGCAAGCCAAGTCTCCAGCCAGGTCTGTAGCTGGAGGCAGGTGAAAGGCAACCATACATTGATGTCTCTTTCCTTCTCTGCCTCTCTTCTTTCCTTTCTCTCTAAAAATAAATAAAATCTTTAAAACATAAATAAATAAGTAAATAAAATGTGCATTATTAATATTGTTGTTTTCTTTGGGCAGATGCAGACTAACTGGCAAATCTGAGTACTCTAATAACATTGCTTCTATGAGAGAAAATCTACTTGTAAATTAGAACTCTTTGGCTCTGCATTCAATAAAGTAATTTAAATTATTTGCTTCTTTTGTCACTCAGATGTCTTTTTAGCCCCAGGGGAGCTTGAGCAAGGAGAGATTACCTCAAGCATCACATACACACCAAAAAATACACAGTCAGGGACCCAACTATTCAAGGGGCATGTGCTTTTCTACAAGGCAACAATCCTTTGCTTTTTCAAGATAGTTTGTTCAAAATATGTAGAGTGAGTACAGCAGGACCCAGCAGGAGGTATGTTTTGTTGAATATCAGAATGTTGATTCTAGATGCCAAGTTTATCTGTTTTGCTCAAACTAACATATTTCTGAGCTTTTGTAGAATTGAATGACAACATGAGGACTCCACGCAGTCTCACCATGAATATTGTTTAACTAGAGAGCTAGGTTGTTGGAAAGGGATCTACCCTTTGAAAATCCAAACTGAGTTCAACCATGTCTTCTCCAGTGACCTTTCAACTTGTTTATAGAAACTTCTCATAGTTCAAGAGTAACCCCTATATGACTCCAAATATATAGTTACTGTATAAATGATATAGGCATGATTTTAAATTGGTAGATTGGCAAGAAAGTCTGTATAAGGAATGAAATTTTAAAGTGTCATTTCTCATAGCAGTTACCTTAAGAAGAAGCATATATTGAGACCCCCGCCCCCCCCCAAAAAAAACAGACATGAAAGGTTCTAAGTAGGTAGAGGTAATATGGTATGTTCAATCAAGTTATCTTAAAAACTCCCAGATGATGGGCATAGCCACTAAGTACATTTGGGCAGGTTGTTAACGGCACAAGAGTACTTGTTTGATGGAGTAAGTAGAGGCTGAAATTCAGGCCACCATCTACTCCCCAAAACAAGAACCTGCAAAGCTGCATCTTCCCAGAGAGGACATCTTTGTCAAATTCACACAAAGATGCCTTATAGGCTAGCTAAGGCCTCAGGTGGTAGGCTTCATGATGGCACCAATCACATGGCAACAGAAACTGAAATATAAAAAGATCAAGAAAGAGCTTGATAATTTGGGCTTTAGTACACAAATCTCAACATAGCACATGAAAAGGAATATAGGCTAAAAGCCCTGGAAACAGGCTGCTCAAACCAGGGTTAAAAAATATTTTATGAACCTTGTACCACTATCTGTGCTTACTTCCTTTTGTTTTTCCTTACAGCTGTATAAAACTTTTACAGAATTTCTAGTTTGCCTTGACCCTGTTTAGAGGAACCATGGGAAAGGTTTTGTTTGACATTTGAGTCACACTAATAGAGTCATATACCCTCCAGGGCCCTGAAGCATGATAATAGAAGAAATTAGAACTGCCCACCTTCTCCAACCCCACTCCCTCCCAGAGGACCTTATAAAGTTCAGCCTATTTGGGAACCCTTTAATTTGGTTTTCTTTATATTTAATGGAAGTTAGTAGAATTTCTTCGTGTTTTTTTTTTTTTTTAATAGAGAGGATGGTATGGGTCCTCCAACCATCCCTATACTTAACTCTCTTTGTGGGGAACAAAGGAAATTGTCCAAAAAGAGAGTGATAGAATACTACTTCCTGGATTTCTGAGAATCTTCAAGAAATTCCATAATACTGTAACTTTTATCTCAGTCACCTCTCAAGAGGAGACTCAGAAGCTCACTCTAGAAACCATTTGGATAAAAAGCATCTGTTTTGGGTGCCTTCTCATAAAGTTTGAAAAAATTGCCCTTCTTAGCACCGTTAAGGCATCCAGTGGGGCCTGACTTCATCACACAGTTAGCAAGCAAGTTAACATAATCAATTGTTGATCCCTTCCTCCCTTAGAGTGAGTACTTGCCATTTTTCTGCCCATTAGGATTTGATCGCTCTGTAATACCTTAGGATGGCACCTAAGACTGTTTGGAAATTTCAAAGATGAAGCTGGATTGCCTGTCTTATTAAAGTGCATTCTATGGCCCTTGTACAAATTCCCTGGTTTGGTAAGAATTGCGTTTAATTCTCAGTACATAGCTCTAAGGCCAGAGGAAGAAGAATGCTTTGAGCTATACTGGACACACCATTTTCCATTTATTTTTTCATCTCCTTTTTAAATTTTTGAAATAAAAGCATTTTTAGCATTTAGTAAAATACATATAATATAAAATTTACTGTCTTAATCAGTTAAGTGTACAATTCAGTGGCATTAAATACATTCACATTTTTGTGTAACCATCACCATCATCCATCTCCAGAACTCTTTTCTCTTCCTAAACTGAAACTCTAGACCCATTAAATAACAACTTTCCACTCCTCTCTTCCTGCAGCTACAGGGTATGAGCAGGTACTTCATATAAGTGGAATCATACAGAATTTGTCCTTTTGTATCTGACTTATTTTACTTGGCATAATGTCCTCAGATTTCATCCATGAGGTAGAATATGACAGAATTACATTCTTTCTATGGCTGAGTAATATTCCATTTTATGGATATACCACATTTTGTTGATGCATTCATCTGTTGATGGGCATGTGGGCTGCTTCCACTCTGGCTATTTCAAATAATGCTGCTATAAGCATGGGTATACAACTATGTCTTCAAGACCCTGATTTCAAATCTTTTGGATGTATACCCAGATGTGTGATTGCTGGATCATATGGTAATTCTATTATTAATTATTTGAGCAATCATACTGTTTTCCACAGTGACTACACAAGACCACTTTTTATTGAAGCCCATGTATCCTCTAGTTACCTTTTAGGAATTTCCACTCATGATGATGTAAATAACCATCTTGGTCATTTTCAAGTCTCTCCCTCTTCCCTCACTGTCTATAAAAAGCAAGACATCTAAGCAGAAGAGATTATTTTTATTAGCCCCAATGGCAGTTTTGTTTCTTGAATTGAGAAAATAATGGTGTAGGTCAACTCATGTTCTATTTTTTTGAGGATATTTTGACCAAAGCTATTGGCAGAAGTCCTTGGCCTTTACATAGTTTTGCACTTACAATGGTTCCTTTCATCTCAGGCACAAAAGTCTTCCCTCCCAAATAACTATGATGGTTATCATTTTATGCTAGTGGAGAAAATAAGAAGCAGAATGTTTAAATAACTTGCCCAGGATGACTGAGGGATGCAGCAGCTGAGCCAAGAGGAAAAGCCAAGAGTGTGGAATCCCCTTTGTGCATCCTCAACCTGCATTCATTCTAAGAAATGGTGAATACAGACAGGGCTATGTGTTCTAGAAGCTGCCACTGAAGGACTGACAAGTTAGCCAGATCCTGCTGAAGAGAACAAGCAGCATTTGACATTGAGCTCACTCCACCAAGGATAGGAAAGTCTGATCTTATACAGGGGAAAACAGTTGAAGGAAGGTTATTTTCTAGTGGGAGGAGTAAGGAAAATGTAACTCTCTTGAAACTTTAAATCCCATTTCTCAGTAAAAACTCTTGTCTGGGGTTTCAGAGACTACTACCAACCAATGAAAAGTTATGGGCACAACTTGACTTATGGAAACATCCAGTCTCATAAAAGAAAACATGGGTGATATGTATCAGCAAGGCAGCCAAACATCCCAGGGGCCTAATGAGCACAGACCCTGCTTTAAATAAAAGACTTCATCCTGTCGTTTGAGAGTGTATACACAACTCCCTAAGAGGTTCTGTAAAATTCCTTTACTTTTTCTTTTATTGTATTGTTGTTGTATTACATCCATCCCCTTTTTGCTCCCCTCTGTCCCCCTCCCCACCCACCCATTCCCACAAAGTCAATCCCAAAGTCAATCCCACATATTGTCCATGTCCATGGTTCCTTTGTACTAGGTTCTTGCCTAAGCTGCTCCCCTTTCTTGCCTCTACCTCCCCATCGCCCCAACCCCTTTCGCCCTGACCACTGAAGGCCTATTCATTGTATTCATATGTTTGGTTCTGTTTTGCTTGTTGTTAGTTTTGCTCATTATTGTCCTGTAATGGGTGAGATCATATGATGTTTGTCCTTCACTGACTGGCTTATTTCACTAAGCATAATACTCTCCAGTTCCATCCATGTGGTTGCAAAGGGTACAAGTTCCTGCTTTCTTTCTGCTATATAGAATTCTATTGTGTAAATGTACCAAAGTTTTTTGATCCAATCATCCACTGATAGGCACTTAGGCTGTTTCCAGCATTTGGCTATTGTAAATAGTGCTCCTATGAACATAGATGTACAAAGGTTCTTATCAACTGGTGTTTCAGGATTCTTTGGGTATAGTCCAAGTAGTGAAATTGCTGGATCAAAAGGCAGTTGCATTTTCCTTTTTTAAGAAAACCCCATACTGTTTTCCACAGTGGCTGCACCAGCCTACATTCCCACCAACAGTGCATGAGGGTTCCCTTTGCCCCGCATCCTGGCCAACACTTGTTGTTTGTTGATTTGCTGATGATTGCCATTCTGACAGGTGTGAGGTGGAATCTTATTGTGGTTTTAATTTGCCTCTCCATGATGACTACTGATGTTGAGCATTCTTTCATATGCCTCTGGGCCCTTTGTATATCTTCCTCAGTGAGTTGTCTGTTCAAGTCTTTTGCCCATTTTTTAATTGGGCTGTCTGTCTCCCTGGTGTTGAGTCGCATTAGTTCTTTATATATTTTGGAGATCAGACCATTGTCTGAGGTAGCATTGGCAATGATGTTTTCCCATATAGTTGGTTCCCTTTGAATTTTGCTGATATTTTCTTTAGCTGAACAGAAACTTTTCAATTTGATATAGTTCCATTTGTTGATTCGTTCTTTTATTTCCCTTGCCCTTGGAGAACTATCAGTAAACATATTTTTGTGTAGGATATCCAAAAGTTTACTGCCTATATTTTTCTCCAGGAACTTTATGGTGGCACTGCTTATGTTTAAATCCTTTATCCATCTTGAGTTTATTTTGGTGTATGGTGTAAGTTGGTGGTCTAGTTTTATCTTTTTGCATGTTGCTGTCCAGTTCTCCCAACACCATTTGTTGAAGAGACTGTTTTTACTCCATTGGATGTTCCTTCCCCC
>PVIW01015577.1:0-19321 GCA_004026585.1 Noctilio leporinus | reverse complement strand
CTCGCCAACACTTGTTGTTTGTTGATTTGCTGATGATTGCCATTCTGACAGGTGTGAGGTGGTATCTTAATGTAGTTTTAATTTGCATCTCTCTGATGACTAGTGATGTTGAGCATTCTTTCATATGCCTCTGGGCCCTTTGTATATCTTCCTCAGTGAGTTGTCTGTTCAGGTCCTTTGCCCATTTTTTAATTGGGCTATCTGTCTCCCTGGTGTTGAGTCACATTAGTTCTTTCTATATTTTGGAGATCAGACCCTTGTCTGAGGTATCATTGGCAATTATGTTTTCCCATACAGTTGGTTCCCTTTGAATTTTGCTGATATTTTCTTTAGCTGAACAGAAACTTTTCAATTTGATATAGTCCCATTTGTTGATTCATTCTTTTATTTCCTTTGCCCTTGGTGAAGTATCAGTAAACATATTTTTTGTCTTATAGTATTGGCTAATATTTCCAGTGACAATTATAATGGAAATCTTGTTATGCTCCTGATTGGTATAAATATCTTAGTATTTCACAATTACATTATCTTTTTACTGTAGTAATTGTTGAATACTCCTTTGTAGAGTGAGGGAATTTCACTCTAATAAAAGAATATTATTAAAGTATTTTATTTTAAAGAAGAAGACTATTGAATTTAGTCAAATGCTTTCTTTGGCATCTTTTGAGGTGACTGTATTTTTCTTTTTCCTTTAATCAGACTATGTGATAAATTAGATTACTGGATTGACCAATAGTAAATGAGATAAATCATTTTGATATTCTATTACTAAATTATTGGATTATATGCTAATTTGTTACTAGAACATGTATGTCTATGTATGTGAGGCTGGCCTTCAATATTTTTTTCCCCATGCACTACCTTTGCAGGTTGATTTGAGAAATGTCTTATCTTTGATTATGCTATAGAGTAAGTTCAATGACATAGAAATTCTTTTTTGTGAAGGTGTGGTAGAATTTGTCTATAAAACCCTGGGCCCAAAGTTTTTGTAATAATCTGACTACCTTGTCAATTTTTGTATGGTTATTAGTATATACAGGTTTTTTTTTTTACTAATTCTTGAGTCACTTCTATTTTCCTAAGAAACCATTTATTTCACCTAGATTTTCAAATTTGTTGGCATAATGTGATACAAAATATTCTCATATTTTAAAATCCTCCTGTACAGTTATCAATCATATCACTTTTCTTGCTTTCAATAATGTTTACTTTTGACTTCTTTTTTCTCTTTGTCAGATCCACCAAAGATTTATGTAGTTAATTAGTTTTTACAAAGAATGAACTTCAGTTTTACAGAATGAACTGTTAACATTTTTGTGTGGCTGTTTTTTATTATCATTAATTTCTGCTGCTACTCTTATAGTTTCCTCCTTTTATTTGGGTGGGGGATTATTTTGTTTTTTGTTCATTATTTTTGATATGTGGAGTGAGACATATATAGACAGGGAAATATTATAGACTGTGATAAGAGTCTATACTTAGCACAATGAGAACAAATAATAGGAAGGGATTGATTCTATAAATGGGGGTAGGGTAAAGGTTTAGTTTAATGTTAAAAGATAAGTGAATGATCAGATAACCTAGCAAGTTCTCTGTAATAATAATTTACAGAGAACTGAAATAAATATTAATTATTATTAATAATAATAATCACTCTGTAAGTGATTATTCACAATAAAATGTTTATGAAAAAATTCATATCCACATACCCACAAAGCTTGCTGCAGTGGCTGTCTCTAATGAAAATAAGTGGAGGCTTTGGCATCTACATACCCCTTAATGCTGCTTGATTTTATTTTACCACATGCATTTATTATATGTTCAATAAATATGTTTATGAAATATGTGAAGTAATGAAATAAAGCCATACTATTCCACTGATGACAAGAACCCTTAGACCTGGAAGGACCTGCAGATGAACTGGCTTAAACTGCCTCCTTAATGTAAAGATATCTTTAAACACTGGGATGGCACTTTCTGGAGCACACAAGTACAGGTCTGACATCTCTAGCAGAAGCCAGACTTTGTGACTGCATACAGCCTTCTGTCTGATCTGCTAAAGGGGCAGTGGCTTTGGGCAGCAGCTGGGGCTCCAGGATGCTGGAGGAAAGTGATCCCTGGATCCAGCCACAACAGTAACAGAGAAGGGAATGAGAGGTTTCCTGTCTGAGGCAGATTTTTGCTTTTGTTTCAAAACTCCTTATCTGTGGAGATTATGTCTGCCTCCACTCACCCAACAGCTTGCCTGGCTCTGTTTTGTTTTTTTTTTTTTTTTTGCTTCTGAATAGGCTCTGGCCCCAGACAGTGTCACTCTCTGCCCTGCCTTTGACCTGCAACATCTCTTCGTTTCCTGAGCACTCCACCTCTGTCCCCAAGTTCAGTCACTTAACTGCTTTCGAAACCAGGAGACAGGAGGTCATTGCACATGCAGGTAGTAAATATCCATGAGGTCAAAAATAGGTATTAAAAGTTGAGTAAAACAGGCATGGAAATGGAATTAACTATATGGATAAAAGCAATAGTGAATATTTATTTGGATGAAGTGGGAGAGCACATCTGTGTGAGATGGGGAATGAGAGAGAGCAGGACAGAAGGTTATAGTTAGAAAAGGTAAACACCAAGTTCAAGATCTCAGCAGACAGAGCTATAAAGGGGAAGAAGGAAGGAAGAAACATTCATTTATTGAGTTCCTTCTGTGTTCCAGGAGCTCTATGGATCTGATCTCTTCTAATTCTCTCACTTTCCCAGATTTTATAGATAAGGACTCTGACATGTATGGGAATTCAATATCTTGCCAAGGACCCAAAACTGGCAAGTATAGAGGCAGGGGGTTAGAGGTAGCTGATAGAGAGGTGGGTGGCGGCCTGAATGTGAGACTGAAGAGAAGGAAACTTTATGTCTTCCTTCCATCCTGACTGATTTGGGGAAAGTAGAAAGTAAGGTTTGGACTGGAGAAAGCAAAAGCCTCAGCTACCGGCTTGCTCATGCCAGAAGTCTGCCTCATATCCCATTCATTGAAAAATCTTACCAACTCTACTTCCCAAATGTATCTTAAAAGAAAAAAAACCTTTTTGTTTTTTGTTCCAGTTCTTATACTGGAAACAAGTGTCCCTGAGGTCCATTTATTGCCATGCTTTGGGTATTTGTTTTGCATTTTTGTGATTTTTGTGAGTGATTTTGCATTTGATTTTTTAAATATTTTAAAAATATTTTATTTATTATTTTTAGAGAGAAGGGCAGGGAGGGAGGCAGAGAAGGAGAGAAACATCAGTGTATAGTTGCCTTTCACCTACCTCCAGCCATAGACCTGGCCTGCAACCTGATTATGTGCCCTGACTGGGAATTGGACTAGAGACCCTTCAGGCCAGTGCCTATCCACTGAGTCACCAGTCAGGGCTTGCATTTAATTTTTTTCTAAAGATTTTATTTATTAATTTTAGAGCGAGGGGTTGGGAGAGAAGCAGAGAGGGAGACAGACATCAATGTATGGTTGCCTGTCACCTGCCTCCAGCTACAGATCTGGCTTGGATTGCAACCTGGTTATGCGCCCTGGCTGGAAAATGGAACCAGTGACCTTTGGGTTTGCAGGCTGGCACCTTATCCACTGTGCCAGCAGCCAGGGCTAATTTTTTAACTTTTTTAAAATTTAATTTTATTGTTGTTGTATTACGTTCATCCCCTTTTTGCTCCCCTCTGTCCTCTTCCCCACCCACACATTCCCAACAAAGTCAGTTCCGCATGTTGTGTATGTCCATGGTTCTTCCATACTAGGTGCTTGTCTAAACTGCTCCCCTTCTTTCCCTCTTCCTCTCTGCTCCCCACAACCCCCTTTCTCCTGCCCACTGAATGCCTATTCACTGTATTCATATATCTAGTTCTGTTTTGCCTGTTGTTAGTTTTGTTCATTATTGACCTGTAATGGGTGAGATCATGTGGAATTTGTCCTTCACTGACTGGCTTATTTCACTAAGCATAATACTTTCTAGTTTCATCCATGTTGCTGCAAAGATTAGGAGTTCCTTCTTTCTTTCTGTTGTGTAGTATTTCATTGTGTAAATGTACCAAAGTTTTTGGATCCAATCATCCACTGATGGGCACTTAGGCTGTTTCCAGCACTTGGCTATTGTAAATAGTGCTGCTATGAACATAGGTGTACATAGCTTCTTATGAATTGGTGTTTCAGGATTCTTTGGGTATAGTCCTAGTAGTGGAATTGCTGAATCAAAAGGCAGTTCCATTTTTAGTTTTTTAAGGAATCTCCATAATGTTTTCCATGGTGGCTGCACCAGCCTGCATTCCCACCAACAGTGCACCAGGGTTCCCTTTGTCCCACATCCTCACCAACACTTGTTGTTTGTTGATTTGTTGATGATTGCTATTCTGACAGGTGTCAAGTGGTATCTTATTGTGGTTTTAGTTTGCATCTCTCTGATGGCTTGTGATGTTGATATTCTTTCATATGCCTCTGGGCCCTTTGTATGTCTTCCTCAGGGAGTTGTCTGTTCGGTCTTTTGCCCATTTTTTAATTAGGCTGTCTGTCTCCCTGGTGTTGAGTCACATAACTTCTTTATATATTTTGGATATCAAACCCTTGTTTGAGGCGTCATTGGCAATTATGTTTTCCCATATGGTTGGTTCCCTTTGCATTTTGCTGGTGCTTTCTTTAGCTGAACAGAAACTTTTCAATTTGATATAGTCCCATTTGTTGATTTGTTCTTTTATTTCCTTTGTCTTTGGTTAAGTACCAGTAAACATATTTCTGCATAGGATATCAAAAATTTAACTGCCTATATTTTTCTCCAGGACCTTTATGGTGGCACTGCTTATGTTTAAGTCCTTTATCCATTGTAAGTTTATTCTGTTGTATGATGTAAGTTGGTGGTCTAGTTTTATCTTTTTGCATGTTGCTGTCCAGTTCTCCCAACACCACTTGTTGAAGAGACTGCTTTTACTCCATTTTATGTTCCTTCCCACTTTGTTGAATATTAATTGACCATAGAGTCCTGGGTTTATTTCTGGACTCTCTAATCTGTTCCATTGATCTATATGTCTATATGTGTATTCTTATGCCAATACCAGATAGTTTTGATGACAGTAGCTTTGTAGTATTGTTTGATGTCCGATATTGTGATTCCTCTTACCTTGCTATTCTTTCTTAAGATTGATGAGGCAATTTGTGGGCATTTTTGGCTCCATATAAATTTTTGAAGTATTTTTTCTATTTCTGTGAAGTCTGCATTGGTATTTTAATTGGGATTGCATTGAATCTATAAATTACTTTGGGTAGTATGGACATTTTAATGGAGTTAATTCTTCCCATCCATGAACATGGTATATGCTTTCACTTATTTGTATCTTCCTTGATTTCTTTCTTCAATGTTCTGTAGTTTCCTGAGTACAGGTCTTTTACCTCCTTAGTTAAGTTTATTCCTAGGTACTTTATTTTTCTTGTTGCTATGGTAAAGAGGATTTGTTTTCTCACTTCTATTTCTGATGTTTCATTTTTGGTATACAAAAATGCTTTTGATTTCTAGATATTGACTTTATATCCAGCTATTTTGCAAAATTTGCTTATTAAGTCAAGTAAGTTTTTAGTGGAGCCTATCAAGTTTTGTATGTACACAATCATATTATCTGCAAATAATGACAGTTTGACCTCCTCCTTTCCAATTTGGATACCTTTTATTTCTTTTTCTTCTCTGATGGCTATGGCTAGAACTTCCAAGGCAATGTTGAACAGAAGTGGAGAAAGTGGGCAGCCTTGTCTCGTTCCTGATCTTAGGGGGAAAACTTTCAGTTTTTGTCCATTAAGTATGATGTTGACTTCAGATTTTTCATGTATGGCCTTTATGATGTTGAGGTATGCTTTTCTATTCCCCTTTTGCTGAGGGTTTTTATCATACATGGTTGCTTCACTTTATCAAATGTTTTTTCAGCATCTATTGATATGATCATATGGTTTTGTCTTTCAATTTGTTGACGTGGTGTATTACATTTATTGATTTACGAATGTTGTACCATCTTTATGTCCCTGGGATGAAACCCACTTGATCATGGTGTATGATCTTTGTAATGTACTGCTGAATCCGGTGAGCCAATATTTTGTTGAGAATCTTAGGATCTATATTCATCAGAGATATTGGCCTATAGTTTTCTTTCTTAGTTGTCTCTTGACCTGGTTTTGGGATTAGAATAGTATTGGTCTCGTAGAAAGAGTTTGGGAGTCTTTCCTCTTCTTGGGTTTTTTGGAATAGGTTGAGAAGGATAGGAGTTAGTTTTTCTTTAAATGTTTGGTAAAATCCACCTGTGTATCCATCCGGTCCAGGGTTTTTGTGCTTTGGGAGATTTTGGATTATTTCTTCAATTTCACTAGTTGTTATTGGTCTATTCAGGCGTTCTGCTTCTTCTGGATTCAGTTTTGGTAGATTATACATTTCCAGAAATGTGTCCATTTCACCCAGGTTGTCATATTTTTTTGTCATATAGTTGATGTCTTTGGTGATTTTTTGTTTGGAAGATTTGTCCATTGTTGATAGTGGCATATTAAAAGCCCCTACTATTAGTGTGTTGCTGTCTATATCCTTCTTGAAGTCCTCCAAGATTTTCCTTATATATTTCGGAGCTCCAATGCTGGGTGTGTATATGTTTACCAGTTATTTCTTTTTGATGGATTGTTCCCTTAAGTATTATGAAATGTCCTTCTTTATCTATTTTTATGGCCTTCATTGTAAAATCTATTTTGTCTGAAATCAGTATTGCTACTCCAGCTTTTGTTTAAATGTCCATTTGCTTGATATATATTTTTTTCATCCTTTCACTTTCAATCTGTGTCGATCTTTTGTTCTGAGGTGGGTCTCTTGAAGACAGCATATATGTGGGTCATGTTGTCTTATCAATTCAGCTACCCTATGTCTTTTGATTGGTGCATTTAATCCATTTACATTTAAGGTTATTATTGATTGATACTTATTCATTGCCACTTTCTCCCCTTGTACCTGTGTTCCTTTTTGGCTCTCTCTGTTTCTTCTTCTTCTTCTTCTTCTTTTTCTTTTTTTGAAGCAGAACCTTTAACATTTTTTGCAATGCTGGTTTGGTAGAGATGTATTCTTTTAGTTTCCTTTTGTCTGGGAAACTCTTTATTTCTCCTTCCATCTTGAATGAGAGCCTTGCTGGGTAGAGTATTCTTGGTTGCAGGCCTTTGTTTCCATTACTTGGAATACTTTTTGCCATTCCTTTCTGGCTTGAATTGTTTCTGTTGAATAATCATTTGATAGCCTTATTGGAGCCCCCTTATGTGTCATTTGCTGTTTCTTTCTTTATGCTTTTAGGATTCTCTCTTTGTCTTTGAAATTTGCCATTTTAATTATAATGTGCCTTGGAGTTGGTCTGTTTGGGTTGATCTTCATTGGAACCGTCTGTGCTTCCTGAACTTGGTTAATGTTTTCACTCATCATGTTAGAGAACTTTTCTATTATTATGTTTTCCATTCCTTGTTTCTCTTCTCCTTCTGGTATCCCTATGATACGGATGTTATTATGTTTCATGTTGTCCTGCAGCTCCCTTAAAACCTCCTCATTCTTGTTCAGCCTTTTTTCATTCTCTTGAACTGTCTAGGAATATTTGTCTACGATGTCCTCCATCTTGCTTTTCCAGTTCTCTGCTTCTTCTAGCTTACTCTTGATTCCTTCTACTGTATTCTTCAATTCAGAAATTGTATTCTTCATTTCCTCTTGACTCTTATTGATAGTTTCTAAGTCCTTTTTGACTCTAGTGTAGCTCTCAGTAAGTTCCTTGTAACTTCCCTGGAGTTCTTTGTAGTTCTCCTGGAGTTGTTTACAGTTTTCTTTGAGCTGGCTGAGCTCATTGAACTTCTCTATTATCATTCTTTTGAATTCCATATCTGATAGGTTGTGTGCCTGTTTCATTTGGTGATCTTTCTGGGGATTCTTCCTTTTCTTTTGGTGATGGACTGATTCTTTTTTTCCCCATTTTGGGTGTCTGTTGTTGCTTGTTTTTTTTTTCTTGGATTAATCTGCTTTGCTTCCCTGCCTTTGTGGAGCACCCTTTTGTGTTAGGAGATTTGTGGAGTTCAGTGTTGCAGTCTCCTAGATTTTCTCCACTTGTTGCTCTTGGGGTGGGCTTTATGTTGTTAACTTGGGTTGTCTGTATTTTGGATTGGTTGTGTATGTTGCTCCTTTCCCTCCAGTTGGCTGATTGTGAGACAATCCTATCTTTTCTCATACACTGTCTCATACAGAAGAGCTGCACCTGCTCTTCTGTAGGTCTATGCTGCCTCTGGGCTGTGCTCCCCATGTCCAGATGCTTACCGCTCCAATTCTTAGGGACCTGCACACCTCTCGTGCTCTCTACCCTATCCTCCAGCTGCTCTGGCACTCAAGAATGCCATCATCACTGCTCTCTACTCTGTCACCATCTTTCTTCCTCTTGACTTTATTTTTATTGTTGACATTTTTACAGATGTCCCCATTTCCCACCCTTTTTTCCCCTCCTTTCTGCCCCTGCCCCTCTTTCCCTCTGGCCATCACCACACTCTTGTCTCTGTCTATGTGTCATGTCTACATGTTCTTTGACTAATTCCTTTACTTTCTTTCACCCAGTCCCCTCTCCTCTCTGACAGCTTTCCATCTGTTTGATGTGCTCATGTCTCTGTTTCCATTTTTTTTTTTTTTTTTTGTCCATTTATTCTGTTTAGTAGATGCTACCTATAAGAGAGATCATCAGCCCTGGCTGGTAGCACAGTGGATAAATAAGGTGCCAGCCTGCGAACCCAAAGGTTGCAGGTTCGATTCCCCAGCCAGGGCACATAACAAGGTTGCAAACAGGTCTCCAGTCAGGTCTGTGGCTGGAGGCAGGTGAAAAGCAACCATACATTGATGTCTTTCTCCCTTTCTGCCTCTCTCCCTTCCCCTCTTTCTAAAAATAATAGAATAAAATCTTTTTTAAAAAAAGAGAGAGATCATGCTCTAATTGTCTTGCTCTGATTGGTTTATTTCAGTTAACTCTTTGCTCTCTCCAACTCTGCCGCCCTCACCTGAGCCCAAGCTAGCATCCTAGAATGGATGAGCTACCAGTTATCCTCAAACTATCATAGTAACTTTCCGCTGGTCTTTTCTCCCTTAGATCCATCTCCCATAGATCAATACAGTAATATTCTACACATCTGATCATGTCTTGCTATCTGTTAAAACTGTCCAAAAACCTCCCACTGCCCCTTAGGTATCATTCATCATCCTCAATGTGAACTTTAGGGTATTGAATGACTATCCCTTACCACCTACCAACTCCTCGTCTTAAGCCACTTTCCCCTTTGCTTTTACTGTATGCCCTGGTCATGATGGCCTTTTCTGCTTCTTAAACTCAGTGTCTTTTAGTGTTAGGATCCTTTCTCCATGTAGCATTTGTTTCTCTATTTGCCTCTTTTTCTGGCTAAATCTTTTCATCCTTTAGGCCTCAGACTCAATGGAACCTCACAGGATTGTTTTTCCTGCTTGTGTTATGTGAACACAGCTGATTAGTAGAAAAATCTACTTCAACTCATGTCTAGCATTAGAGTGAAAGTGTCATGAGAGGAGACATTGTTTTATTGTTTACTCAGTTTGTAGTTGATATTCATTTTGCATGAATGAATATGTAAGGGAATAAAATATTGACTGAATAAAAAAAACAGAATGGAATCAAATCACAAGTATGATCTTGTATTACTTAACAATTCCTTTACACTTAACAAGTGTAAAGAAGGAAAAGGCCCTTGCACAAACTTCTTCCTGCTACTTCCATAATTTCGAGCTGATGGCTCAGACTACATCCATCCTGATGGGGTTCAGCTATGACCTTCCTTTTCTGATCAGTAAAGTCATTGAACCTGTTGCCTTTGCTTTCTCTATGAGGCTTTCCTCCACAGTTGGCCTGTGCCTCTGCTCCTTCACCTTCTTTATGTTGGCTTGGAATGTTAGGTGCTGCTGGCATGCTGTTTCCTACTTCCGGCATATTGAATATCAAACCATAGGTTTTTCTTGGAGAAATTAAAAAGAAACTTAAGGAAATATGCAAGGAAGGGGAAAAAGTCCCTTTGCTCTTCGGGATCCCCATTAAGCTACCATGGGATAGTGTCCTCATTTCTATGAGGCTCCAATGCTCCAATGCTCCATGGACCACAGACCCCCAGCTGTTGCAGTGACCCAATGGTGATGGGTGATGATGTCACCAGGCTCAGCAAGGGGTAGCAGTCTCTGCCACAGAAATCTGATTTTTTTCCATGTGGTGAGTCAATCTGGCCAGACAAATCCTGCTGAAAAGAGTTATAAATGGGGGATTGTGAACTTCTCCTGCTGAGAAGCACTAACAGTTTATAAGGGAGAAAAACTGATAAACCCCTGGGTATCATTTTTTGTTTTCATTTTACTCTGGGGCCAACTGTGAAAGGGAAATGACTGTAAACAGCCTGTTAGTCAAACTGCTTTAGTAAAAAGACCTCAAATGGCCCTGGCTGGTAGCACAGTGGATAAGGTGCCAGCCTGCGAACCCAAAGGTAGCAAGTTCGATTCCCCAGCCAGGGCACATAACAAGGTTGCAAACCAGGTCTCCAGTCAGGTCTGTGGCTGGAGGCAGGTGAAAAGCAACCATACATTGATGTCTCTCTCCCTCTCTGCCTCTCTCCCTTCCCCTCCTTCTAAAAATAATGAAATAAAATCTAAAAAAAAAAAAAAAAAAAGACCTCAAACGAAAGGCTTAAGCAATTGTTACGTCAGTTGGGGCTTCCCACCTTGTTTTAAAAGGTAAAAGAATTAACCTCTAAGGTGCGTCTATCCTGCCAACAATGAAATAAAAAACACCCAAAGCTCATTTTGTGAGTGGGGATGGATCCTTATGGCACCATCACGTGGCAACATACCTTGGCCTCCCTTGTTTTCTCTGGGATTAGACCAGCTCTCCATCATGGGGCTGATGTACTGCTTGGTTCCCACCATTTCTTCTGAGCATTTATTGTAGGCAAAGCATATGAGAAAGAAAACTGTGTTCAGAGCTAGACAATATTAGAAGATACATTTTAATGGCAAGCCCCTTAAGAAGAATAAGAAAGTTCACTCTTTTTTGAGTTGTTGAAAGAAGAAAACATAAAGGCTGCTATTTTTGACTTTGATCTTGAAATACAGGAGGCAAGGAGGGAAGGAAGATGATTCTGCATAGAAGAAGCAATAGGAATAGATACTTGAGGGAGAAAAGTCCCTGATGGGGCTAGGAGTTATTCTAAGGTTAGAGTACCACTACTACACCATTATGTGAATGTATTGGGTTGGCCAAAGAGTCCATTTAGTTTTTACTGTAAAAGAAAAGATTCATCTTCACCAACAACTTTATTGATTTGGATATTTTGAGTATGTCAGCTCTCTTTCACAGGGTAAAATGTTGATTGTTCTCAATGTCTAGATTTGATTGCTATCAACTTCATCTGGTTTAGCTGACCATGGGGCACTGTCCAACAAGCTGTCTCCAGCACAAAACTTTGCAAATCACTTTTGACACATTTGATCAATCACAGCACCTTCTCCATACATTGCACAAATATTTGTTTGCATTTCAGTTGCATTTTTACCTTTCTTGAAATAATGAAGCAAAATATCCTGGAAAATGTTGCATATGTTCTTCCATCTTCAATAATAAAACAGTTATGCAAAAGTTCACCAATTTTGATAAGTTGTTATTTTTTTAAAGATTTTATTTATTATTTTTAGAAAGGGGAAGAGAGAGAGGCAAAGAAGGAGAGAGACATCAATTGATAGGTTATTTTTTAAGTGCATACTGATATGACAGCTGTCACAATACAACATAACAATTGCTTTGAATGAAGTTAAAGACAACTAAGCACTACTAGAACCATCTTAAAGAAAAACAAAGTTTTTGGCTAACTCAATAATTATAAATAAAAGTCTAAAAAAATAAAAGCAGGTCTTAATATCAGCTGGACTGTGTCTGAAGTCTTATTATTATTCTTCCATTGAATTTCATGGGGAATATGGAAACCTTGGAGAATGGATCTGTGACCTCAGAAAAGCAGCTGCATGCCTCAGCGCTGTAGGGTGCTGGCCTCTATGCCTGGCAGCATCTTTTAGCGGTCCCTCCTTCTAGATGGATGAAATAAATTTCCTCTTGCTGCACCCCCCACCTCCAGGCCTGGTTTCTCAGAAGGCATTCCAAACCTGAGGCCCACAGGGATCCTGGAGATCACTGGAGAATTCTGTGAGGCCAATGGGGCCTTGGTCATTTTGGCTGGGTTTCAGACCCAACACCTTGGGTCCCAGGGAGCCTGGCATGACCTTGTGTAGGGTTTGTTTATTAGCTGTTCTGTTAAAGTTCCATTCATTGATTTAAGTAAACAACTGAGATTGAACTCAAGGCTCTCCCCACATAGCCTTAAATCAAAGGAAACTTCTGTTATACTTTATTACTTTACTTTGCAAATTTGAATTAAAAGAAGGGGGCTGCCAAGACCAAATTGCTTTATGGCTCAGCTGCAGCCACATAGCACATTCAGCTCAAAGCCAGCCACTGCACCCCAAATCCTGCCAGTGTTTCCATTTTGCAAGCCACTCTATTGTGAGAACTGCAGAAGAGAATGTCTGGCATATACCAGGAATGACCATTTAGAGTGGATATGGTCATTTAGAGTTGGAGATGGTAAGGCAGTGGGAGAACTGTTTTCCATGCAATGCTTTGCTATAATGTAGTCCTGTGATACTGGACATTTTATATCTCTGACTTCTAATTCCCCCTTTTGGTGAAATTTAGGGATGGGGCAAGACAATTGTAATGTTCTTGTTAGTTCTAAAATTCCATGACCCTGTGATTTGACCTCTAGGGCAGAACTGGGAGTTGGGAACCCAGATTTAAACTGGCCTGACAGCAGTTGCAACTTGGGGATGTGAGTGAGAAAGAATTCTCCCCAGAGTGACAGGCAGAGACAACATCACATCGGAGTCGTTTCCAACTAACTGGGAGCAACTGGTCATCTCTGCCCAGCTGCTGCTTTTGACCACCTGAATGTATACCATTGTTTTTACCTTGCATACACATCCTCCCCTCTCCTACAGGGAGACAGTCCCTGGTCCTAACCTGTTAGTGCACCCAACCCAAATTCCATGACCCGAGATGATGTACTGCCCTGTCCATCAGGTCTGGTAGGATTCCCATAGCTATTTTATAATCTAAGACCCAAGGGTTCTATCTTCCCTATACCTATGCTATATCAATGAAAATATGAAAACCAAAATGAATACATTTTTAGCATAAGAGAGGAGAATTGGAAGCACAATGCAGTTACCAACCAGTGGCTACTCTGTGTTTCTAGTTCTCTCCCTCCCTGGCCCTGTTTGATCTATAAAAATGACCCAAATCACTAAGGAGCAATACTAGACTTAGCTTCTGGAGGTAGGCTAGGTTGCTAGGTGTCCCATATCATAGCCTCAGTCCTGCTGTCTGCTCATTGTCCCCTGAGGTCACAGTTGAAGTGGACTTTGGAGAGGTTGCTGTCTATGGGGACTGTACATCCTTCTGGCTTTCTTCCTGTGGTGTAGGGTTGAAGGTTGGCAGTTGCTTAGGCATTGTAGCCTAGCTAGCAATACTTTTAGAGACAATTTCCTTAGTATTTTTGTAGCTGTACTGTTTATCTGCTTCCCATCTGTTCCCTGTACAAGTAGCCACTGCCAAAGATCTTGTGCCGATACCATGCCAAGCCAGGTCTTTTGTTTACTTGACTCTGTGCTCTGCCCAGCTCTCCTCTCAACAGGCTTTGGTGATACTCCTGGAGACACTGACTGTTCCCACCAGGATGGGACACTTTCTCTGGCAGAAAACCTTTAAAATAAGATAATTCTAAAAAAAGATGATTCTGAAGTGACATCAAGCCAGGTTTTACCTCTTTCAAGGTCCAGAGCTTTCAGTCACTACTTGGAGCTGCTTTAGCTCCAAGTTTAGGAGAAATTGCTTTGTTTTCACCCCTGTAAGGCTTTGTGCTAACAAACTCTTAGTCAGCTTAGATAAAAAACACTGGGATGAAAACATCTCTCCTACAAAAGCTGTGTTCCCTTCCATCTGGCTTGCAGGCTGGCTAGCTATGGGCTAAAGTTCCTCTCTCTTAAGGGGTAATTGCAAGAGGTGGACACCACACCCGCATTTTGTCCTCTATGATGTCCCCTCATTCTTCTAATGCTCTGGAGTGCAATATTGCCTTTTTTCATCTCATTTGAATACTGCCTGGGTATTCCACATGTTTCCTTCCTTCCTGAAGGATCTTCCTCTTCCATTTTAACCTGGCTGGTTAGTAACCAGCTCAGAAACCAAACAACCCAATGGGCATTGGCAATGCTTCAGACACTGCAGTGCAGCAGGGTTAACTTCTCACAGCTTTTCTTCTCTATACTTGACCAGCTATCCTGTGGGAGAGGCAGGCCCTCTTGGTGAAATGCATTCTGGAGACCAGCCACTCAGCTTTCATTGGCTTTGCTGGCTTTTGGCTTCATGCCCAGGTGCTTTGGCACAACCAACTGTGATTTCCACAGGACTTCTTTCTAGGGACTGCCACTCACCATGTGGGGGCAGTGATATGGCTGCTTGTGGAAATTCCCACACTCTGACCTGCACAGAAGCCTTCAATCCCACCCTTCCACAGTGGCCAAAGAGAATCCCCTACACAGAGAATTTCCTTTGAGTCTTTCAGCTTCCCCTCACTTTCAGCCTCTCTCAACCTAGAAACAACTAATACTAGACAGGAGCAACCAAGCTTCCCCTACATGTATCTGCTGAGGCCCAAAGTGCCTTCCAAGAAGGATGAGTTACCACTTTGTCCTGGCTGTCCTTACCTTCTACCCTTGTGTTCTGTGTACTTTATAGCCTCATAAATCATTAGCACCCACTCATTGATCACCATACTTAGAAAGACTTCTTCCCTGTTTTGGGGTTTTCTTCCTCAATTCAGTCAGGACTGAGGGGAAAAAGAAAGAAAGTTGGTCTTTATGATAGCATCAGTATCCAGCAGCTCCCAAACTAGACATACTACTCATGGGGAGGGGAGGAGGAAGGTGCAGCCAGGCATTTATGTGTAAAACAAGAAGCACAGGCTATTCTGGCCAGTTTGGCCTGAACTGCTTTCCAAGAACTCTATGTGGATGGTGGCAATAACTAGACCTAAGAACTAGTGTATTGGGTAAAGACTCATTTTCTAGAGCAAAAGCAAAAATGAAAATAAAAACAAAAACAGAAACAAAAACAAAGCAGTTCCTCAGGAAAAAATGGTCAGTGTGATATACAGGCAGAATTATAGATTAACAGAATCTGGGGAAACCACTTGGCTGTCTCACACTACCATTCTATAATGATGATACTAACCTACACACTATTGTTATGGCAAAGTCAGCCTGAGGTGCAAAGTCAGAGAAACTTTGCAATAAAACTCCTTCCATGTCTCATTTAATTCATTCCTTATTCGGATATTTCCTTTCACAACTTTGATGACTGCTTTTGCCCACTTGGAGAATATTTTATGATCAGATTTTAAGATGAATTCATCCATGGCTGTTTGGTTGCCTGAAATAAAACAAAATAATAAAATAAAATAAAACAAAACAAAATAAACAATGTCCAGAGAATGCCAATAAAATAGCCCTTAAAACAAGTGTGTGTTTTTGTGCCCATCCTGGGTCCTGAGAAACATGCCTTCTTGCTGGAGGAATGAGGTGCTTGCAGAGTGGCTGGGTTCGCCAAATGTGAACACAGAGGAGATCCAGGCTGGCAGCTGCCCACAACTCCTTGATGGGCTTCTTCTAGAAGGAAGATTGATGTGAGTCAGCAAAGCCCTCATTAAGTGAGTCACACCATTAATAAAAGGTGCAGATTACAGAATGGTGTTTATTTCAGTGTTGATAGAAACCAGTACACAGTGGCCTTGAATCAAAAATAACCATGGGCCAGACACATTGAATTTGGATTAGATCTGAAATCCCAAGCATTCATTTCTCCCTGAAGGCAAACTCACATCCAGATATTGCTGCCTTCTTTGTCCTGCAGATGAGTTGCTCCTCTTGACCAGTTTTTTCCCTAAGCTTGGCAGTTTACAGTCTATTCACATACAACTCCCTTATCTTAACTGGAGTAAACCTTAAACAATGATTAAGTGATATGCTCAGGAGTTGGGCTGTCCTGGGTCAGAATCATAGCTTTGTTTTTTATCAAGATGTATGAATGTGGTTAATTCATTTAACACTAAATTACTTCTAATCACCCTTACTACTCTAAATCTATCCAATGTCCTCATCTGGACTCACTGTTCTTAGATTTTTAAATTTATTGGTGAGGACAATAATTGTATAAAGCACAATGTCTAAATTAGGTAATATAATTAATAAAATAATCTCAGTGCTTGGCACATAAAGAGAGCTCAAGAAATGCTATCCTAAGACTTGGGGAGTGTAGGCATTATACCAATTAATATACAAGGAAACTGGAGTTGGGATAAATTATTTCTTTAAGGTCTTAGAGGAAGAACCCAATGTTACCACAAGTTGAAATATTTTTTTCTGACTTTAAAACCAGTGTCTTTTCTAAATCAAACATAGCACAGGTCCCTGTAGGATAAGTGCATTTTCTCTTGATCTGTTGACTTTCCAGGAAATTAAACTGTCTCACCTTTTCTTCCTGGTCCTTACTGGTTTAATGTTTTATTCATATCCACCCACTTTGGTTTACATGTCAGTGACTGGGGATACTCTAGTGAACAAGACAAGGTGCTTATTGCCTAGTAGTTGTTACAGTGAAGTAACAAGGCCATTATAATTTGATGTGATGTATTAAATATGACCATACATGGGAGTAGCACCTTACCACCCTTGGCTGGGGAGCTGAGGGGAGAGGTTAATCAATGAAGGTCTGGAATTTACTAGCTGGCCCCCAAAATATTTATTAACTGACTGCCTGATTCTGCCCAAGTAAACAACTCTGAAGCTAAAGTCTAAAGTGTCATGCGAATCACTCAAGCAAAGATGGAGAGGAATCCCAGGTCCTGCAGGAGCGATGCCTGCCAAGGACTCCAGGAAAGAGGGTGTTCCATGTCCAGGGAGCTGCTGCAGAAGTGGTGCAGAGCCAAGGGGTCCATTAAGAATTTAGACCTTAAAGGCAGTGATTCTGCTTCCAAGAACATTTTGCCTTAGGTAACTTGAAGCAATTCTGTTGACATCACCATGTTTTGACACAGGGAGAGTTTGATACAGGCATAACATACACCCTTTAATAGGTAAAAGCATACTTTCATTACTCAACAATTCAGTCAACATTACTGATGGTACTCATGATTCTTAGATCAGGCCAGCCAGCAAGTAAGTATGTTTTGTATATTATTTGGTAAGTTTTTAAGTTAAAAGCTTAATAATTATAAATACATGAGAAGAAAATATGAATGAGTATCTCTATAATCCTCAGATAAGTAGAAATAAAAATATAGGGAAATATTTAAAGGTATACCTTCTAGAGCTCCCCACCCCCCAAATAAAACCTATAAAAGCTAAAATATGAAGACATTAAATTGGTTGTAATTTTGGCATTAAACAATAATATAATTAAATAATTTTAAAATTCTAATACATAATAGTTTCTAAAAATAAAACAAAAGAACAAGTTGAGCAGTTCAGTAGATTAATGAGCCACTCATAAAATATGAAATACACAGAATACCCAAAAATAGTGAATTGTGTCTGTTTGGTTTAGTGATGTATATCTATGTGTCAAGTGCATAGAACAGACCTGGCAGAAAGTTGGCACTATCTGTTACATAAACAAACACAGGATAATTTTTAGTTTTGCTAGTGATTTTTAAAGTTATACTTTAAAAAACCCACAAGATTTGTTTTTCAGTTATTAATTACTCAAGTTTAAAGATATTGGTGATAGTCAATTAGACTTAGAGACAATATGAGAAATTTCAACTATAATGTTCATTGAAGTAGACTTTATTGATTATAAATAAGAAATAATCAATCCCCATTAAAGAGAGGCTGATTAAATAATTTAGAGTATATCCATGAACATAATGAAACATCATGCAATGATTCAAAATGCTTATATAGCTCTATATCAATTTAGAATCAAAACAAGTATATGATATTTTTGAAGTTTAGAACTGACAAACTATAGAAAGAATAATGTGTTTTACCATTAAGTATAGTGCTTGATACAGTTTCCTAGATGTTAATAAAGTTGTGAATTAATGAAGTTGTCCTGTTCTTAGTTTACTCAGAGTTTTGTTTTATTTTTATTACAATTTTTAAGTCTACTGTTGCTTATAAAAATGTTGGTATTCATTCATTTAATGTACTGTGTAGATATCCTTTCGCTATACTCCTCTCTTTCACATTTTTATTCGAATGAAATTTTGCCATAACATTATCCAGATAATGGCCTTTTTTCATTTAGTCCTGCTGAACATTTGATAGGCTCTTCATTCTCACTTTTTCTTTCTGCTATCACTTTCATTATTTCCTTCTCTTCATTCTTTGATGTCTATCATGCTTTAATTTTTATTTCACAATAATCTTTCTTTTTTCTTTTTTTAATTTTATTATTGTTGTATTACATCCATCCCCTTTTTGCTCCCCTCTGTCCCCCTCCCCACCCACTCATTCCCCTCAAAGTCAATCCCACCTGTTGTCCATGTCCATGGTTCCTTTATACTAGGTTCTTGTCTAAGCTGCTCCCCTTCTTTGCCTCTGCCTCCCCCCTCCCCCCAACCCCGTTCCCCCTGACCACTGAAGGCCTATTCCTTGTATTCATATACTTGGTTCTGTTTTGCTTGTTGTTAGTTTTGCTTATTATTGTCCCGTAATGGGTGAGATCATATGATATTTGTCCTTCACTGACTGGCTTATTTCACTAAGCATAATACTCTCTAGTTCCATCCATGTTGTTGCAAAGGGTACAAGTTCCTTCTTTCTTTCTGCTATATAAAATTCCATTGTGTAAATGTACCAAAGTTTTTTGATCCAATCATCCACTGATAGGCACTTAGTCTGTTTCCAACACTTGCCTATTGTAAATAGTGCCGCTATGAACATAGGTGTACATAGGTTCTTATGAATTGGTGTTTCAGGATTCTTTGGGTATAGTCCAAGTAGTGGAATTGCTGGATCAAAAGGCAGTTCCATTTTTAGTTTTTTAAGGAAACCCCATACTGTTTTCCACAGTGGCTGCACCAGCCTGCATTCCCACCAACAGTGCATGAGGGTTCCCTTTGCCCCGCATCCTCGCCAACACTTGTTGT
>PVIW01015576.1:0-19324 GCA_004026585.1 Noctilio leporinus | reverse complement strand
GGGAACGGGGTAGGGGGGAGGGAGAGGTAGAGGCAAAGATGGGGAGCAGCTTAGACAAGAACCTAGTATAAAGGAACCATGGACATGGACAACAGGTGGGATTGACTTTGGGGGGAATGGGTGGGTGGGTGGGGGGACAGAGGGGAGCAAAAAAGGGATGGATGTAATACAACAACAATAAAATTAAAAAAAAAAAAAAGAATAGGGAAGTATGGATGTGCATGCGAGAAGATACTGGAGATATTTGAAATAAGAAAACAAAGTTGCAATGATTTGTGTATAGATGACATTAAATTTGTCTGGGTACCTGCTATGGCCAACATCTTTCCCTCAACACTGATAAGCTTGACTTCCCCAAGTTGCAGTTATTATGGTCTAACTATTTTCTTTTAAATTTACTAAAGGTTCCCCAGGTATCAGCTAAACCCCAGAGGGCAGGCTGACACAGATTCCAGAGTCTGCCAACACATGGAACTAATCTTGTTCCATGACTACTAAGGTGATGGCTTTCAAAGCATGTATGTCCTATAATACCCCACTTCCTTGGAAACTCAGGTACTCCCTATACATCCATCTGATGTTTAAGATTTTTATAAGGTGATTATTAGTTTACACCAATGTTGTTTAAAAAGCTTCTACTTTTGCCAAATAAAAGTAACATTTAAATTTTGGCCTGAGCTTCTGATAATGCATCTTGCTATATGTGTAAAATAAGATACACAGGTCTGTTCACAAAGTATCCAACCATGTAATATAAAAATTAGAGACATTTATTGAGGAAGATAAAAGATACAAAAAACATTATGTATACAACAATGAAGCCTCAGTCCCTTTCAAAGTAGGTATCTTGAGACCTCCCAATCACCATCAGTTGCCCATTTTGTTTTTCTGAATCTCATCAATGGTCTGAAATCTCTTTCCTTTCAAGGTGATTTTAATTTTGAGAGAAGCCAGAATTCTCAGGGCATCAAATCCAGGCTATAGATGGTTGAATCCCCTGGATGATTTGATGTTTCACCAAAAATCTCTGCACGAGACCTGATGCATGAGCAGGTTGGTTGTGTGATGAAGCTGCCATTCACCAGATGCCCACTGGTGAGCTTCTGAATCATCTGAATAGCTTCTGCAGAGGAATGTTCAAGCTTAACACAAAATTTGATGCAGCTTCATTAGTCTACTTGCTCAGCATTTTGAATGTGATGGCCACACAGTACACATGCTCACTCAATGGCATCTGCCACACCCACTGACTAGTACAGTGAAGTTGTCATTGTTCACATATATACATTCCAGTTCACTTTTGTTGGCTGCCAAGTTACATTGATGTGGCACAAACTGTTCTTATTATCTTAACATAAAACAATGATTGTGCTTCTTCTGGAAAGACCTTGCATGTGTATAAAATATAAATATACATGCTTATTTTTGCAAAGAGGATGTACAATACAAAGTTTATAGGGGTTCTTCTGGGAGGTGGCAATGAAGAGGTTGAAGTGCTATTTTCCACTTTTACCTCCCATATTACTCTACTTTTTAATGTCATTATACAGTTAGATTATTGTAATTAAAAACACAAGGTTTTGTTTGTTTTTAGTCACATTATAATTAAAGAGAGGAGGACAAGAAAGAAAATTAATTAATTAATTAAAGAAATCCTAGGCAGTTGCAGTTAATTCCTGGTAGAATTGATTCTGGGCTTTCTACTTGCAAATCAGCTTGATCAGAGCTCTAATAAAGTTTCATTGGATTTGATTTTTATGTCAAAGTCAGTCATAGTAGACTTTGCATTTATATGGCACTCAGTCATGTAAAATATGTTCAGAGATATAACGCACAACCCTAAACAATACCAGGCATCTGTTATTGCCTCAATTTTTAGATATGGCAATGGATCAAGAAAATTTAACACTACATTGTGGGTGGGCTTTTCTGAGAAATGATTCATCATGAAGAGTAAGTGGGATGTGAATATGTCAGTTATTGAGAAGAATAATTTAACAAATACACTATTGACATCATCTGGGGCAAATCGAGCAGATTTGCTGAGACAAAACATTTGGGGAGTTGTCTCTATGAGAAATCACATTCAGAGTTTGGGACACTTTTATAAATATCCTAAACTGAATTAAATTTTCATCCTTAAGAATGAACTTGCTATTTGGCAATAACTAGGTCATTCAAGCAATGTCTAATGTGTAAATTAGCCAATCATTATAAAACAACAAAAAATTGACTGTATAGTATATGTGTGCATGAATGACCTGTGTTCCTTAGAAATTAACCATAGTGATTCTAAGGTCCATGTGAGGAATTAAATGTTTCCAGCTTCAGGCTTCAGGTGTGATATGCCTCTGGGAGCATTCCAAGCCAATTTGAAATACTTCTATATAAGGATGGCTGATTGAGCATCTACTAATTTAACATATATCGGGATGGGTTCTGGTGGAGGAGTGCCCTCTGCTTTGATACAGAAATCAGGAAACTGCAAGAAATTTGCATTGCCAAAAACTTTCCAACCTGAAGTCAGAACTTTCATATCATTGAATTAATTGATCCACTGATACTTGTTTTGATTAAAGTACCTGCTAACCTGTAACAGCATCTGTACTCAGTGATATAACTCAAACAAACATAATGAATGCCTATCTTTTAATTTTTATGTAAAGGCTTCATAATATATGATTAAGATGTTTTTTACATGTTCTGCTGATGAACCATCTGCAGGTATGACGTTTAGCATCTGTACTTAAAAGTATCCACCTGTTACAGTCTGGCAATCCTGACTGTGAGTTATTTCACCTAAATAGAATTTGGTAATGTTTGGATTCAGAGATCCTGATAAATTCATCACCTTCTTAATATTTATCATTTTATTACAGACTCTCTTTCAGAGTTTTCTTTTTTTTTTTTTTAATTTTTAAAAAGTTGCATCCATTGAAAAGTCTGCTTTTTTTTTAATTTTTAAAAAAGATTTTATTTATTGTTTTTAGAGATAGGCAGAGAGGGAGAGAGACATTAATGCACAGGGTTACTGCCTTTCACCTGCCTCCAACTACAGACCTGGCTGGAGACCTGGCTTGCAACCTGGTCATGTGCCCTGGCTGGGAATTGAACCAGTGACCTTTGGGCTTGCAAGCTGGAGCCTTATCCACTGTGCCACCAGCCAGGGCTGCTTTTGTTTTTAATCAAGAAATGTTTTGGTAAGTGTAAAGCAAGAGAAAAATGTTTGTGCAAGCCCCAGATTTGTCCTTTCTTTTCTTCCTTTTCCTCCTTTAGCTAAGTCAGAGTATACCTACCTCCAGGTACACAGAGCTCTTCAAACCTTATTTCCGTCATCAGTTCCAAGACCATATCTTGCATTATTCTCTTACTTAGCTGTAACTTACTACAACACTCAAAGGTGATTTGCATCAGATCAGTAAAAAGGCTCAAGTTTTATACTAAAGTGAAAAATCACTAATATTAGAGAGTCTTGAAAATAAACTGAAATTATAGTTGTGGGGGTGGTTGAGGAAACTTTTTGGGGAAAAATGTTATAAATAGGAGGAGATAGACAGTTAGCTATTCTATCTTCATCTATACACAGTATCTTCTCAATAACTTCTCAGTAACAAGGCCAGAGGTGAGTTTGTCAGAGTCTAACCATGCCACATACACTGTGGGGAAAAAAATACTATAAAAGAAAATAATAACAATGATACTATTACTAATAATTATTATTAGTATTCATGTGTAATAGGGTTTTCTAGCTAAAAACAAACAAACAAACAAAACTAGTATTGCACATGGCACATGGTAGCCTCATAAAATTTTTAAATAAAGCGTGGGTTGAAAAGTAAAACAAATTCATTTAGCATATAAGTTGCATATTACACTTGAGAGATAAAACACCACCTAAGCTAATGTGCTAGAGTTCTTCATAAGGACCTTTGCTGATCGGGACAACAATAGCAACTCTCCCTATTATCTGAACTTCAATAGTAAACTCTGACCACATGTCCCATTATGGAACATATTGACACCTTTAGTTACTTACATGTTTTATGCACTGGTGTTTTACAATGAGAAAGGAAGGTCTGAGAATTCTGGTGTCTTGTGAGGTACGGGTGTTCACAGACAGGTAGTGAATCATCTTACTTGAAAGTTTCTAGTTTCATCATATAAGAAGAAGATAAGAGATAAAATTTACCCTAAAAGAATTACTTTAATTGATTACCAGTTGAAGAAGCTGGTTTATGTTTGGAAGCTACTATTTATATGTAAATCATAAAATGATATTCAGCAGGATGAGATGTTTACACAAGAAAGGACCATGGGTATAGAGAGCAACTTAGAAAGAGCAGATTCTTGTCATCTTCCTTGTAGATGGAGGCAAATGTTTATTGAATACAAGGTGTTATTTGTACTGTTTAAATATCTTTCCTCTGTCTCTGATTTTGTAGAATTTAAATGACAATGTCATTCAAATCCATTGTGTTCATACATGTGTACTACATACCTTTATTCCATCTATTCAGTTATTTATAATAGTTTTAGGTGATTTTTCCACCTTCCCAGACTATATAGCACAATGCATGATAGCTTATCAATGCCTAAACTATATTTGTTAAATAATTTAAATAAATTTAAATAATTTTTAAAATTACTCTTCTCACCAAAAGTTATTACAAAATCAGTGACCTAGTGCATTAGCAAATTATATATATAAGCAAATATATAAATGTACATTCATATATGTGTAAATGTACATCAATGTACATATATATTAATATACATAATAGGGTTTTCAAGTTTACCTTCTAAATCAGGATTTGCTAGAAGGACTTAGAGGACTCAGCTTTTAGTTTATTCATAGCTAAGGTTTATTAAAATGAAAGTAATATAATAGGTCAATGGAGAAAAAAGACACAGGTGGAGTCTGAAGAAATCCATGAATAGGTTCTAATTTTCTATCCTTATAGTGATGGAGTATGTTGAGTTTCCTTTTTCTCCAGCAGTGGGGAAAAACAAACAAACAAATAAACAACTGTAATATGTGTGTAATGTTTCTTCCCAGGAAAACATATTAGAGACATAATACCAAAAATTTTTATGGGGAGCTAATGAAATTCTAGGAGCACATACTAAAAATTTCAGGCTCCTAGAAGAAAAACAGATGTTAACACAAACCACATTGTACAATCCAGCTACATTGAGCTGCTCCTGCTCTTATCAATTAGAGAATGGTTTAAATGCCAAATATGAAGATGCCTGCAAAGACCAATGTTGGGACTTCTAAAGATAGCAACCTCAGGTCAACTATTTTAAATCTTCTGAGCAGTCCACTTCCTTGGCCCTTGGCCCTTGGCCCTTGGCCCAGGTGACTTTACAGTAGAATTATTACTTACAGGATTCTATTCATCAAGGTGAGACTACCAGATAGTAATAGCTCTAGTTACGTCCTTTGGGATCCCGACTTTCTCAAGTTAAAAACAAACAAACAAAACAAAACAAAACAAAAAAATGCATTAACTGTGAAGAACTATCTTAGAAAATAAGATTACTTTCTACTTAGATTTGTGCTAAGCTTTTAACTTGGTCCAAGGCATCATTTCAGAGAACAGGACTGTGGCCAGTCAGCTAAAGCTGGCTTACATTCCAGGGCTGAGACAGTGTCATTATATTTAGGGATCACACAAGAGGTGAAATTCCCAAGGCACACATAATAACCCTGGAAAGAAAGAGCTAACACCAAGCAGGACATGACATATTAGGTAGGCAGTAGAGGGTAGCAGTGCTCTCAATATGGCTTTCCTAGCTTGCAGCTTCTTGCCCTTCAGTTCCCAGTCCAGTATGACTATTTCAGTTTAATGCTTGGTTTCAGAGCAACTACCTGAAGACAGTTCTGTTTGTTTATGACATCAGTTCAAGTTCATGAAAAATGTGGTTGAGTACTAGAGCTACTCACCCTGAAGTTCTGTTTCAAAAAACCTGAAGTTGAAACTACATTCTGATATTCTGTGTCCAGAACTGTTAGGCTCTGAAGTTGATTCAATTCAAAGCACCTAAAATAGTTTGGAAACTTAATTCTTGAACTAAAATTGCTTACCTTTTTCTTCTTGGGTAAAAACATCCTATTAGGTTTTATTTTTATTTATTTATTTTTTAATTGCTGGTATAACAAATTACCATGGACTCAACAGTTTAAACAATATAAAATTATTATCTTAAGAATTCTGACATGATTCTCACTTGGCTAACATCAAGGTGTTGGCAGGGCCCTATTATTTCCTAGATACTCAAGGGTAGGCTTCTATTTCCTTGTCTCTCCAACTTTTAGCGGCTTCCCACATTTTTTGGCTTATGGGCTCTTCTTTTATTTTCAAAGCCTGCAACCTTTCTCCTTCTTTAACAGCTCTCTGATTGATGATAGTGGGGAACAGTCTTCTGCTTTTAACAAGTCATTATGATTAGATTGGGCCCACCTACTTAATCCAAGATACTATCTATAAAGTCTCCCATGCATAGTTACAGGTTCTGGGAGGAAGTTACCAGCATCTTTGGGATGCCATTATTATGCCTACCATAGGCTCTGTTTAAATAACACACTGATTTTAAGGCATTCCCTCTACAACCTTACTGCCTCACATTACTCAGTCCCTGCAGAGGCTCTTCTTCAAGTTTTACTCAAAGTTCTTAGAAGCCCTCTCACACATGGTCCTATTGCCAGAGCTCTACTAGTCACCACAATTCTGCCAAACAAGAAGAGCAATCTTCTTAGTTTGCACTTCTGCTAGGCCCATCTGGAATGCCTCAATATGTCTGAATCTCAGTAGGTTACAACTGGGTTTACATTGAATCTTTATGACAGATGATTGACATCATTGACCATTGACTGCTAGAAAAATATCTATAATTACCTTTGGTAGCAGCACATAACAAGGGGAGAAGAAAGTGGTTGGAGGTAGAAGAAAGTATAAGGGGAATAAATGGTAATGAAAAATGCAATAAAAATAAACTATTAAAAAAAGAGAAAGCAAGCCCTGGCAGGTGGCTCAGTGGATAGGCACCAGCCTCCCAACCCAAAGGTTGCTAGTTTGATTCCCAGCCAGGGCACATAACCAGGTTGCAAGCCAGTTCTCCAGCCAGGTCTGTAACTGGAGGCAGGTGAAAGGCAACCATACCTTGATGTTTCTCTACCTTTCCTCTTCCCTTCCTGCCCTTCTATCTAAAAAATAATGAACAAAACAAACAAACAAACAAAAACTTTTTTAAAAAAGAGAGAAAGAAAGCAATGTCCTGGCTGGTGTGGCTCAGTGGATCCGGAGCTAGCCTGTAAACCAAAGGGTCACCAGTTCAATTACCAATCAGGGCACATGCCTGGGTTACAAACCAGGTCCCCGGTTGGGGGTATGTGGGAAGGAACCATACACTGATGTTTCTCTCCCTCTCTTTCTCCCTCCCTTGTACTATCTCTAAAAATAAATAAAATAAAATCTTTAAAAAAGAGAGAGAGAGAGAAACAATTCACCTTAAAAGCAGAGAAAATATAAGACTTTGAGCAGAAATGCTAAAATGTTGAAGCTAATGACTCCATCATTTCCTCAGCAAGAATGACATGCAAATCCCACTCATTTTTCATTGGAGCTAACCGTATATATTAGTGGGGGCAGTGACCTACTCTACAGTATCTTTGAAAGATACCTGAAAATTCTATCTGCGATACATCAAACTACTAGACATAGAGATCATAGAGACAAAAGATATATATATAGAGAGAGAGAGCCCCCTGGTCCTTATATTATGCAATATAATATAATATAATATAAAATAGATTAGATTAGATTAAATTAGATGTTGTTTTACTCAGTAAACTAGGTCCTGAGGAATAAGAACTCATGATTTGAGGAGAATAAAAACCATCACCTTGGTCTACAACATGGGCTCTGTCAGAGAGGCAAACTCTGAGTAAGCATCAAAAAAGTAGAATCTGCGAGATCAGGAGTTCTGTGTCCACAGAAGACATAATACTAAAAACAAATTTGTCCTGTAGTTCCACATACCAGGCACTAGACAAGGAGCAAAAATACTGAATAAGAAATCTGAGGCATATGGTCACTGTGACTAGGACCACCAAAGAGGACCCAGATATTTGGTTAAACAATATGCCTCTGTGTGTCTAAGGGTGTTTCTAGATGAGATTAATATTCAAATTTCCTTTCCCAATCTAAGTGGGTTTCATTTCATCCACTGAAGACCAGTGTAATTAAAAGACTGAGTATATATATATATATATTTAGTATACAGGGTACACCTGATCAATTGGCAAAATTTTAGTAGAATAAAAAACATACCACAAAAGTTTTATATTTTGAAATAAATTTATTCTTACATGTAAATACATAAACATAGTCATTATTTTTTTAATTGTTCAAAAAAGTCTCCATTTGCTGCAATAATAGACTTGATTCTACCTTGGGATCTTGAGCATGTTTTCATTAACTTTTCTTTATTTATGGACATCATAATGTTTACAGTCTTAGCTTTAACAGCCTCTTTATTGGAATGAGGTCGTTTACTAATTTCTCTCTCACAAATGCTCCCTACATAATAATCTAAAGGATTTGCATCTGATGAACTAGGCAGCCAGATTTCCTTTGACCACAATTCAGGATCATTGACACTGAGAAATTCTTACACCTTTTTGGCTTTGTGTTCTGGTGCATCACGTTGTTGGAAGATAAAATGACATCTATTTGTGATGCTTCACAGCCACAGTACAACTGCTTTTCTCAAAATGTCAAGGTAAACATCCTGGATCTTCATTGATGATCTCCCGGATTCTGTGTACAATATCGGGACTTGTGCGATCCTTGCGTACCTTATGCGTTTTCATTGTTGATGTGGCAACATCAGGATCAGCATCATACACCTTCTTCATGTTGTCAACTGTGTGTAAAGGGATGTTATTGAAGTCCACAATTTCCTTAGCAGTTCACCCTGCACACAGTCCAGAAACTATGGTTGCTCTAACATTGTATTCCTTCTATATGATGGTTGCTCTCAGAATTTAATGCTATATATCTGAAACAATGATGTTAATCATAACCTTAGAAACATAATTTTTCAAAATTAATAAGCACATGAAATAAGGAGATGCAAAGTTATTGCCAATTCATCACGTGCACCCTGTGTGTGTGTGTGTGTGTGTGTGTGTGTGTGTGTGTGTATACATATATATAGTTCTGCTTGTTTTTGAACTGGGATGTTGTTTATCTACCCTGTTTGGATTCAGACTTGGACTGGAACTACACCAACAGCTCTCCTGGGTCTTAGGTTTACCCATTGTAAATCTTCATCTTCTCAGCCCTAATAATTGTGTGAGTCCATTCCTTATATATAGTAAATCTCTCTCTCATTTAACCCATGCTAATAAAGTTATTTTTAAAATGTCTTCTATCTCAAATACTCTGTTTTGCTTCTAAAGACTGGTCTGGTGAAGTCTAAATTTGATGTCTCTCCTATGAGCTGCAAAAACATGTCTTGTATTTTAGGATATTAGGACAGTTTCTACAACATATCATTAAGTTCTTATTAGAAACTTGTCTCTCCTACTAGACTTTAGGTATTTTAAGATCAAGAATCAGTTTCTTTTTTGCATTTCTAAATAATTTTTATTTTATATTTTAAAATTTTATTGAATTTATTAGAGTAACTTTGGTTAATAAAGCCACATAGGTTTCACATATATAACTCTGTAACATTTCATCTGCATACAGCATCATGCCTTCATTAATCAAAGTCAAGTTTCTTTCCAAAATCCTTTATCCACCTCTCCCCTCTTTCAACTCCTTTACCCCTCTTTCTCTTTGTCAATCACCATGCTGTTATCTGTGTTTACGATTTTTCTTTCTTTCTTTCCATTCTTCCTTCCTTCCTTCCTTTTTGCTTAATCCTTTTTAAACCATATTTATAGTTGTAACTTTAGTATCTAGCACAAGTCAGGAAAACTGAATACTACTTAGCATTTATTGAAAGGATGAATGGAACTGAAAGCTTAAAAAAGAACAGCACACATCTCCTTCTGACTAAGAAGGATGTTAAACATTTTTTATCGAATACCATACTCATGCTTTCTCTTGTCACCTCATTTCACCTGGCATTTCATTTTTAGAAGCACAAAAAACACAAATGGAGATTTTTTGCTTTCTGGGGGCCAAATTTGGGTGAAAGCATTTTATAGCTGAGTAAATTAGGCAGAAGTGAATATTTTCTAAAAGCTTTTTTAGAAAAAATAAAACCCAGAAAAAATCTAAAAGATTTTTGCAAATTATATTTTTTCTACTTGGCAGGACATTTTTCTTCTTTTTTCTATTATTATTGCTGGTCCATGGTATCATTCTAGTTGCAATCCATGCACAAAGACACGCACAGTAAATAGGAATTTTATAAATGCATCTTCTAAGGTACCCACTTTCTAAATCTTGGATTTACTTGTGAAATCCTAGAAGAAAGTAAGATACGCATTTTTCTGTACTAGAAATGGATGCAGAGTGTGTCATGATATATATTATAAAATGGGGAAATAAAGGAGCAAAAAAAGATTATCTCCAGAAAAGATTTAATATAAGACAAATCTTTTTGTAAATGTAGCATTAGTATCATTCTGGACACAAGGATGCAGAGACTAATGGGAGAGCCTAGTTTAGGTTTGCCGGGTGAAGACTGGGCAAATCAGAATTAGTGGGTCACCCTAGGATGCCATTTTTAAGAGCTTCCTGCCCAAAATTATTTAGGGATTATGCCCTAGGATTGAATTTCAAAATGGTAAATGAGCATTGGCTGCAACTTAAAGTAACTAGTTATATTAGTCCCTAAAAAGAAAGCCTATGTTTTGAAGTGGAACACAAACAAATAAAAACACTTAAATATACAGCTCAAGGAATGATGTTGTCTATCCAAGAAAAGAAATAGAAAGTTAATTTAATTATAGTCCAGAGCCTACCTTGTCAAAATCAAAACCAACCAAGAACTCCATTCTACCCCAAGGTATCTACTTTATAGACTGAACACTATAAGCTACATTTGTGTGTATTTAATCTTTATATTCTTATAGCCTTTAGTATATAAAATACTACTGATTGCATTTTTTAGGTTCTAGTTTACTCAATATTGTGTTTATAAAGTTCATCAGTGCTTTTGCATGTAGCAGTTGTTAATTCATTTTCTTCCTTCCTTTCTTTTTTTTTTTTTAAGATTTTATTTATTATTTTTAGAGAGAAGGGAAGGGAGAGAGGGAGAGAAACCTCAAGGCCCTTTACCTGCCTCCATCAATAGACCTGGCTGGAGACCTGTCTTGCAACCTGGTTATGTGCCCTGGCTGGAAATTGAACCAGCGACCTTTGTTTTCAGTTTGCAGGCTGATGCCTATCCTCTGAGCTATCAGCACGGGCCAGGAGGCTTAATTCATTTACATTCCTTTGTAATATACTATTTTATAAATATTCTTCAATTTGCATACATATTCATCTGTTGATCATTTTGTTCCACATTTGGCCCCTATCTAAGTTATTGTTAAAAATCATTGATACAGTTTCCTACTGTGTATACATTTTCCTTAATAAATACCTAAAGGTGTAATTATGAATTATTAGGATATGTACATATTGAAATTTATATATACTACCAGAACACGAAACTAGTTTTACAACTTTATGCTTTCATCAGCAGTGTGTGAGAGTTCTATTTGCTTCATATCCTTACCAGAATTTATCATTCCAGCCATTTCTTTTGTTATTGTAAAGAATATTTAGTAGTATCTGTTTAGTAGTTTTTGTTTGTAATATCCTTATGAATAAGACCATTGGATATTTATTGTTTGTATTCCTCATTTGCTAGTTGATTACTAAGAATCTAGATACATGCCATTTTCATACATGTTTTCAACGTTGCCTTTGTCATTTGCCTTTCTTTTATATTTTGATATAGGAAACTTTCTAATTATATATCAATGTTGTATTTTATGGTTAGTGATTTACATGCCCCACTGAAATCAGCTTTATGCAGTTCAAGATTATAAATGTATTTTATTGAATCTTCTAGAAACTTTATTGTTTTCCTATTGACATTTAAATTTACTATCATCTTGGATTTGATTTCTTTATATGGTATGAGTTATGGCTAAATATCATTTAAGGCAACACTATTTATTGAAAAGATGTATTTCTTTAGTGCTCTATACTGCTATATTGATATTGCTGAAAGAACTCTCATTTTTTTCTAAGGTGGAGAAATGGACAAGGTTTATACTATTGCATGAAGTAATAACAAAACTATATATTAAAATGATCTTCAAGACACTAGATATCAGGTAATAAAAGAGAATGATGCTTGAGGTATGGGAAACATGGAAGGGAAGCTCCCTGATTGTCACAGATTACTGTCTAAAGAGAGTTTATAGACTAGAAGAAGACGGAACTCAAGCCAAAATCACTGAACTTCCTGAGTTGAGGAGTTAAACTGAGACACCAGAGAGGACAAGGAAGCTCAGTTAAATGCTGATCAAAGCTCAGATAAAAGGAAACAACCTGAAGCCGAGGTGAAAAAAAAACCTACCAAACTAAATAGAGATAACATTAATCATCATTCAAAACAATAGGAATATTACCTATTCTTGAAAGCTAGGTTGGAAAACATAATCAATGGTTATTAGTTAGAGTTTTCATAAGAATATTGCCTTCGTAATGGGGAATAATTAATGCTAGATTAAATACTATTTATTTCTTTATCTAACAAATATTAAAAGAAAAAACATAATCACATAGATTCCAGATATCTTAATACAATCCCGGAACAAAACTTATGCATAGTTATAGATACACATAGATAGCCAGTACCCAACAAAATAAAATTCATATTTAGCATATAATAAATTTTTAAGAGTTCATAAAGAAGCAGGAAAATATGATCTACATTATAGAAAACTTAATTGAAACCACACTGAAACTAACACAGATGTTAATATTAGCAGAAAAAGTTGATAAGAATAATTATTATAGCTACATCTACATGTTCAAAAATTAAGTAGAAATATGAAAATATAAAAATATAATCAATTTGAATTTCTAGTTATACAAATTATAACATCTAAGGTAAAAATTCATTCACTGTAGTTAATGACAAATTAGATATGAAGGAGAAAAATCAGTAAACTTGAGGACATGAAAATAAAAACTAGCCTAATGAATAAAAGATCATTTTTTTAAATAAAAATAAAAAGAATGAGTTATAGAAAAAATTCAAGCAGACTAACCTATGTGTAATGTTAGGACATGAAAGAGGACAATTTTAGGACAATAATTACTTGAAGAAGTAAAAGCTAAAAACATTCCAAATTATATTTAAAATAATAATAGTAACAACAATAACAGCAATAATACCATAGGTCCAAGAACCTCAATGAATCAGAAGTACACAAGAATAGGAAAAAAACCCAAACAAACAAACTACAAAAAGCACATCTTAATCAAATTGCTCAAAATCAGTGATAAAAAAGTTTTTAAATCATTGAGGAAACAGACACAATACACAAGAAGAATGACAAGGATTAAAGTAGATTTCTTATCAGAAACAATGCAGGTGAAAAGAAAGTGAGGCATCAGCTTTGAAGTACTCACTGATAAAAAGAAAAGTCAATCTAGAATTTCACATTCTTCAAAAATGTTGAAAGAATTTATCACCAAAAGACCTGCACTCAAATATTTTAAAGAAAAAGTTTGAGGCAGAAAGAAAATAATACATAAATTAATATGAACTTAAACAATGAAATGATGAGCATGAGAAATAGTAATGACATGAGTAAAAGTATGAGATACTATGAGTTAAAGCTATATAATCTAAAATTAAAGCAATATCTAAATTAATAGCAAAGTATTCTAGCCACTAAATCTATAAAGAATATATATCGGAACTATTGAAAGTGTTTCATCAAAAAAAGAAGAAAAATATATAGAAGCAAAAGACAGATGAGAAAAGTGGAAAACAAAAGGCAAAATGACAAACTTTAATCTAAGCATATTTATAATCATATTAAATATAAATTATCTAAACACTCCAATTAACAGGAAAATATTTTTTGACTGAATAAAAAAAAGACCCATCAGAAACTTCCAACATTTAGAAACTAAACAACATATTTCTAAATAACCCATTGATCAAAGTGGCAGTCTGTAATAACATCAAAAATTCCATTAAACTAAATAAAAATAAAAATATATAGAAATTTGTGGAGCACAGCTAAAGCAGTACTTAGGCAACTTTAGAATATGAAATGCCTATACCAGAAAAAATAGCTTAATCAGCTAAGCTTTAAATTTAAGAAACTAGGAAGTAAAATAATTTAAATACAAATCAAGTAAATAACATGGCTGACAAGGAAATAAAGAGAAATAATCAATATTAAAAATGAAATACAGGATCTTACCATGGACCCTGTGAACATCAAAAGATGACAAGAAAATGCTATTAACATCTCTATACAGATAATTTAGGCAATGTAGATGACAGACCAAATTTCTTTAAAGTCTTAAACTAGCTCAGTCAATATGAGAAAGACATTTAAACATTTTTATCACTATTAAAATTTTCATTCATTATTAAAAAAAAAAAAAAATCCCTCGTGAAAGAAATCTCAAGGCCCAAGTGGTTTCAAGAAATTTACCAGTTTTTTTGTTTTTTTGTTTGTTTGTTTTAAGATTTTATTTATTATTTCCAGAGAGAATGGAAGAGAGAGAGGCAGAGAGGGAGAGAAACATCAATGTGTGGTTGCCTTTCACCTGCCTCCAGTCACGGACCTGGATGGCTTGCAACTTGGTTATGTGCCCTGACTGGGGAATTGAACCATCAACCTTTGGGTTCACAGGCTGGTGCCTTACCCACTGTGCTACCAACCTGGGCATCAGTTGTTTAAAAAACAATTAACACCATTATACATAATATCTTCCAGAAATTAGCAGAAAGGGGAACATGTCATACTATTCAACTCATTTTATCTGTCCAGTATTACACTGAGAGCAAAACCAGATAATGACAGTACAAAAAACAAACACATACACAAAAACAACAGCCATTTTAAAACATTATCAATTTTAAATATATATAAAACATAGTCAACAAAATATTAAAAAATACAAGAAGCAATATATAAAAAGAATTATACATCATATTAAGTAGGGTTGATTTCAGGGACGCAAATTTGGATCAACCATCAAAATCAGCCAATGCAATGCATCATATTAACAAGAATAAAGACAATAAAAACCACATGGTCCTACCAATTGATGCAGAAACAAAACAAAAACAAAAATAATAAAACCACTTAGCAAGATTCAACATCCATTTGTGATAAAAGCAATTAAAAACTAGAAACAGAGATCTTCTTCAATGTGATAACTTCTAAAAATGTATAGCTATGATCATACTTAGTGGTAAAAAAAATAAATAAATAAAAATAAAGCTTTACTCCTAAAATTGAGTTTAAGGTCAGGATACTTCTCCTCACCAAATTGTAGTTAATATAGTGCTGGAGGTCTTAACTTCCACAATAGGGCATTTTGTAGTTTTCAGTACAGAAATCCTATACATGTTTTTTTAGATTTCTTAGCATGATTGTAGATAGTATTTCATTTTTAATTTCAGTTTTAAGAGTTTATTGTTAATATGTAGAAATACAATTGATTTTTGTATAATGATTTGGTGTACTACCAAGTTGTGGGACTTTACTTAGATTTTCTGGGAGTCTTTTGTAGTTTCCTAGAGATTTTCTATGTAGAGCATCATGTCATTGCAAATTAGGCTGGTTTGATGTTTGTTTGTTTTTTTAGTTGTTTGCTTTAATTTTCTTTTTCTTGCCTTATTAGGCTAACTCAGGCTTCCAGTACCATGCTGACTAAATATGATAACAGACATTCTGGTGATTCAGTCATTCCACCCCTAAGTCTTTATCCAACAGTAAAGGAAACTTACACACTACAAAGATTTGTCAGTGAATATTCAGCACAGCTTTATTTGCAGTAGTCAAACTCTAGAAACAACATAAATGTCTATCAATTTGATACATAAAAAACTGTGGTGCATTAGTACATATATAAATAGGAATAGAGGCATGGATACATGGAACAAACTGATAGCTGTAAGAGGGAAAGGGGGTGGAGAAATGAATAAAAGAAAGTGAAGATATTAACCAAAGAATATAGATGCATAATCCATAGACACAGACAACAGTGTGGTGATGGCTGGAAGGAAGTGAAGAGAGGACTCTGTGGAGGTGGGCAAAGACAATAGGGAAATCTGTAATAATGCCAACAATAAAAATAAAAATAAATATTAGCATTTGACTTTTAAAATAAATTAAAATGTGGAATATTAAACCCATTAATAAAATGAACTTACTATTGTTATTCTCAGTGTCACAAATGAGTTTCAAAAATAATGATATTGAGTAAAAGCAATCAAATGAAAAAGAGTGCAAATATTGGAGAGTATTATGCTTAGTGAAATAAGCCAGTCAGTGAAGGACAAATATCATATGATCTTACCCATTATGGGACAATAATGAGCAAAACTAACAACGAGCAAAACAGAACCAAATATATGAATACAAGGAATAGGCCTTCGGTGGTCAGGGGGAAAGGGATTGGGGGGAGGGGGGAGGCAGAGGCAAGAAAGGGGAGCAGCTTAGACAAGAACGTAGTACAAAGGAACCATGGACATGGACAACAGGTGGGATTGACTTTGGGGGAATGGGTGGGTGGGGAGGGGAACAGAGGGGAGCAAAAGAGGGATGGATGTAATACAACAACAATAAAAATTTTTTAAAAAATGAAAAAGTGCAAATATATGATTCCATTTTATAAAACTACAGTTTGCAAACTCATCTACAGGAGTAGCATGGGTTGAGTCTTGGGATAGTTATACATCTAACTTTTAAAAATTTTTCAATATTCTTGGTCTCCTTATATTGTTTCTCTTGCATTTAATGACATATTTTTCTTTTTTTAGGCCTGGTATTTGTAATATTTGCTATACATACATTTCCTTTAAAAAGTTATAAACAAAATGCTGGATGTATTTATCCTCCAATTGAGATTTAAATATTGCTCTGACAGGCAGGCATTTTATTCTCAGGCAGATTATCTCTATCATTCAAGAGTTAAAATTGTACAATTTGTCAGGGTTATTTTGTTTCACCCTTTTTCCTAGAGGATAGCATATTTGGGTCTAAATTGAAAGCTTAAATAATTTACCAGTGTCCTTCTATAACTATAATTTGGTTTTTCTAGCCTGAAATTATTGGAAAGTTAATTCAGCATTTTAGCTTTTCAGCCACCACTTTTTCTTATTATAACTGCCAATTACCCAGAATGAAAGGACCCCAAATTCCAAGGTAACCTCATGGGAATTAACTGTATTTTTAGATTTTAATCTTAAACATATATATTACCTTGGTAAATATCCAATGACTCCAAGCATTTTTCATGTTAAACTTTTTTGATTAGTCTTGTCATAGAGTTTTTCTTGGTTGTCTATTGCCTGAAGTGAAACTTACTTGATAGGTTTGGCAGCAATTTTGAATTTAGAATATAAGAATATCTAGATCAATGTTAAGGAAAAAATATAGTCATTAACATTTGCATTCTTCCTCTGGTTTCACATTCTTACACCTTTTTTCACAACTAGAAATTCCCTTTTATCCCTTTATTTACTTTTTTTTTGAATCCTCCCCTTTTCAGTAATTTCACTTTTTCTTCTTTTACATTTACTAATATATGTACTTACAGGAGAATATATTAAACTTATTATAGCTAAGTTTCAATAATAATTACAAAAAGGTTTCCTCTTGACATGTGTTAGTTAATGTAATGGAGCTAGTTTTTATTTGTTTGTTTTGTTTTTTATCCCCAAACAATTCACCATTTAATTACTGCCTTCTGTCAGCTTCTCAAATCATATTAATACAAAGTTGTCTTTTCATTTCTTCAAAATGCCTATGTTAATTCCTTTGTTTCAAGAATTACTCTTTTAAGTAATATGAATTGCAATATTACCAAACACATGTAAACATACATTTACACCCATACATATTTTTACACATATTTAAAGTACATACTGGATTTTAAAGAGTTAATACAAAACATTTAAAATATGTCAATACTTTATATAATTATTACATGTTAAATGATAGTATTTTAGATATATTGTGGCAAATTAAGCAGTTTTTTTTTCTTCTTTAATACTTATTTACTCTGGAATGCAATTTTTGTAAAATATATCACAGAAATTCTGTATTGCAGAACTCACTTTTGTGAAAGTTTTCCTAGAGACAGTGCCAAACCCATAGTAAAAAATGAATTTGGTTGAGTCAGACCCTCCCCCCTCCAATGATACAATTCAACTTTATTTTAAGCTACTGGAACTACAACTTATTCTTTTTGGAGTTTTTCATCTTAAATAGTAGATTTTGATTTTTTTTTTTTTTTTTTTTTGTGAGGGGCTGTGCACAGGTCTTGCTTCTTTTAATACCCTCTGTTTTTACTTTACATGTGGTTTACAAGTTGAAGCCTTCAGAAAAAATGGCACTTGATGTGCTCAGCCAGTCCCCAAAGTAGAAATTATCATGTCTACTAAGTTGAGGTAAAAAATAAACTCCCTAGGATTTTAATAATTTTGTAGAATAGTATCATTCTATATGTTTTTTGAACTTGTGGTTGATTTCCTATGTAGTCCTAAACTAACCCCTGAACTATTTTAGAGTCTGTTGAGGTAGAGATTAGGTATGTTCACATTTCAATAATAAAGTTTACTATAGCATTCATTCCTTTTCCCAAGCATCCCCAGTTTGGAGGCCTTCATAACTGGAAATGTATATTTCCATGATTTACTTGAAAGGAATCTCATCTAATTTACATGCTAATATGAGAATATATATTGCCTATGTACACAAATCATATAGTTTAGAAATTTGCAACTTCCATCCAAATTGGTCTTCATTCTCAGCATCTTTTCTAACCTGAAGATTGACTGATTTCACAACACACCCATGTCCAGTTGGTTGCTATTTAAAACATAAATTGCTAACAAAATCTATATTGGGAATGCAGGCTGGTGCAGCCACTATGGAAAACAGTATGGGGTTTCCTTAAAAAACTAAAAATGGAACTGCCTTTTGATCCAGCAATTCCACTACTTGGACTATACCCAAAGAATCCTGAAACACCAATTCATAAGAACCTATGCACACCTATGTTCATAGCGGCACTATTTACAATAGCCAAGTGCTGGAAACAGC
>PVIW01015575.1:0-19327 GCA_004026585.1 Noctilio leporinus | reverse complement strand
CTAGATGAGGAAAATTACAAATAATTACATGTGATTCTTCCTTTTTTTTTTTTTATTTTATTGTTGTTGTATTACATCCATCCCCTTTTTGCTCCCCTCTGTCCCCCTCCCCACCCACCCATTCCCTCCAAAGTCAGTCCCACCTGTTGTCCATGTCCATGGTTCCTTTATACTAGGTTCTTGTCTAAGCTGCTCCCCTTCTTTGCCTCTGCTTCCCCCCTCCCCCCAACCCAGTTCCCCCTGACCACTGAAGGCCTATTCCTTGTATTCATATACTTGGTTCTGTTTTGCTTGTTGTTAGTTTTGCTCATTATTGTCCTGTAATGGGTGAGATCATATGATATTTGTCCTTCACTGACAGGCTTATTTCACTAAGCATAACACTCTCCAGTTCCATCCATGTAGTTGCAAAGGGTACAAGTTCCTTCTTTCTTTCTGCTATATAGAATTCCATTGTGTAAATATACAAAAGTTTTTTGATCCAATCATCCACTGATGGCCACTTAGGCTGTTTCCAGCACTTGGTTAATATAAATAGTGCTGCTATGAACATAGGTGTGCATAGGTTCTTATGAATTGGTGTTTCAGGATTCTTTGGGTATAGTCCAACTGGTGTGATTGCTGGATCAAAAGGCAGTTCCATTTTTAGTATTTTAAGGAAACCCCATACTGTTTTCCACAGTGGCTGCACCAGCCTACATTGCCACCAACAGTGTATGAGGGTTCCCTTTGCCCCGCATCCTCACCAACACTTGTTGTTTGTTGATGATTGCCATTCTGACGGGTGTGAGGTGGTATCTTAATGCAGTTTTAATTTGCATCTCTCTGATGACTAGTGATGTTGAGCATTCTTTCATAGGCCTCTGGGCCCTTTGTATATCTTCCTCAGTGAGTTGTCTGTTCAGCCCATTTTTTAATTGGGCTGTCTGTCTCCCTGGTGTTGAGTCACGTTAGTTCTTTATATATTTTGGAGATCAGACCCTTGTCTGAGGTATCATTGGCAATTATGTTTTCCCATACAGTTGGTTCCCTTTGAATTTTGCTGATTTTTTCATTAGCTGAACAGAAACTTTTCAATTTGATATAGTCCCATTTGTTGATTCGTTCTTTTCTTTCCTTTGCCCTTGGTGAAGTATACATAAACATATTTTTTGTAGGATATCCGAAAATTTACTGCCTACATTTTTCTCCAGGGCCTTTATGGTGGCACTGCTTATGTTTAAATCCTTTATCCATCTTGAGTTTATTTTAGTGTATGGTGTAAGTTGGTGGTCTAGTTTTATCTTTTTGCATGTTGCTGTCCAGTTCTCCCAACACCATTTGTTGAAGAGACTGTTTTTACTCCACTGGATGTTCCTTCCCCCTTTGTCAAATATTAGTTGACCATAGAGTCCTGGGTTAATTTCTGGGCTCTCTATTCTGTTCCATTGATCTATATGTCTATTCTTATGCCAGTACCATGCTGTTTTGATGACAGTAGCCTTGTAGTATTGTTTGAAGTCCTGTATTGTGATTCCTCCTACCTTGTTCTTCTTTCTCAAGATTGTGGTGGCTATTCATGGGCATTTTTGGCTCCATTTGAATTTTTGAAGTCTTTTTTCTATTTCTGTGAAGTCTGTCATTGGTATTTTAATTGGGATTGCATTGAATATGTAGATTGCTTTGGATAGTATGGACATTTTAATGATGTTAATTCTTCCCATCCACCAACATGGTATATGCTTCCATTTATTTGTGTCTTCCTTGATTTCTTTCTTCATTGGTCTGTAGTTTTCTGAGTACAGGTCTTTGACCTCCTTAATTAAGTTTATTCCTAGGTACTTTATTTTTCTTGTTGCTATGATAAATGGGATTTGTTTTTTCACTTCTATTTCTGTCATTTCATTACTGGTATACAAAAAATGCTTTTGATTTCTGGATATTGACTTTATACCCAGCTATTTTGCTAAATTTGCTTATTAGGTTGCGTAAGTTTTTGGTGGAGCCCATCGGGTTTTATATGTATACTATCATATCATCTGCAAATAATGACAGTTTGACTTCCTCCTTTCCAATTTGGATACCTTTTATTCCTTTTTCTTCTCTGATGGCTATAGCTAGAACTTTCAAGACAATGTTGAATAGAAGTGGAGAAAGTGGACAGCCTTGTCTCGTTCCTGATCTTAGGGGGAAAGCTTTCAGTTTTTGTCCATTAAGAATGATGTTGGCTTCAGGTTTCTCATAGATGGCCTTTATGATGTTGAGGTATGCTCCCTCTATTCCTATTTTGCTGAGGGTCTTTATTATAAATGGATGCTGCACTTTATCAAATGCTTTTTCACCATCTATTGATATGATCATATGGTTTTTATCTTTCAATTTGTTGATGTGGTTTATTATACTTATTGATTTGAATGTTGTCCCATCCCTGCATCCCTGGGATGAAGCCCCCTTGATCATGGTGTATTATCTTTGTAATCTACTGCTGAATCCGATTGGCCAATATTTTGTTGAGAATTTTAGCATCTATGTTAATCAGAGATATTTGCCTGTAGCTTTCTTTCTTAGTTGTATCTTGCCCTGGTTTTGGGATTAGAATAATATTGGCCTCACAGAAAGAGTTAGGGAGGCTTCCCTCTTCTTGCATTTTTTGGTATAGTTTGAGGAGGATAGGAGTTAGTTCTTCTTTAAACGTTTGGTAAAATTCACTCGTGTAGCCATCTGATCCGGGCTTTTGTGCTTTGGCAGGTATTGGATTACTTCTTTAATTTCACTAGTTGTTATTGGCCTATTGAGGCTTTCTGCTTCTTCTGGCTTCAGTTTTGGTAGATTATACCTTTCCAGAATGTGTCCATTTCATCCAGGTTGGCATATTTTTTGTCATGTAGTTGTTTATAGTAATTTCTTACAATCTTTTGTATTTCTGAGGTATCAGTTGTGATTTCCCCTCTTTCAGTTCTGATACTGTTTATTCAGGTCCTCTCTCTCTTTTTCTTGATGAGTCTGGATAAGGGCTTGTCAATTTTGTTTATTTTTTCAAAGAACCACCTCCTGGTCCTGTCGATTCTTCGAATTGTAGTTAGAATCTCTGAGTTATTTAGTTCTGCTCTGATCTTGATGATTTCCTTCCTTCTACTTGCTCTGGGCTTTGTTTGTTGTTGCTCCTCTAGTTCTTGCAGCTTTGTGGTGAGGTCATTTTTATAAACTTCTTTAACCTTTTTTGGAAGGCCTGTATTGCTATAAATTTCCCCCTGAGAACTGCCTTTGCTGTATCCCGTAGGTTTTGGGCTGTTGTGTGTTCATTGTCATTTGTTTCCAGGAACTTTTTGATTTCATCTTAGATCTCTTTATTAACCCCTTCATTGCTTAAAAGCATGTTATTCAGTCTCCATGAGTTAGAGAATTTTTGTTTTTTTCCCTTGAGATTGGTTTCTAATTTCAAGCCATTGTGATCTGAGAAGATACTTTGTATGATTTCAATTTTCCTGTGTTTGTGGAGGCTTGTCTTGTGACATACCATGTGGTGTATCTTGGAGAATGATCCATGTGCATTTGAAAAGAATGTGTATTTTGCTTCTTTGGGGTAAAAGACTCTGTATGCATCAGTTAGGTCCATTTCCTCTAGAGTGTTGTTCAATGCCACAACATCCCTGTGGATTTTTTGTTTGGAAGATCTGTCCATTATTGATAGTGGGGTATTAAAATCCCCTACTATTAGTGCATTGCTGTCTATGTCTTTCTAAAAGTCTTCCAAGATTTTCTTTATATATTTCACAGCTCCTATGTTGGGTGTGTATATGTTTATCAGTTATTTCTTCTTCATGGATTGTTCCCTTAAGTATTATGAAATGTCCATCTTTGTCCCTTTTTATGTCCTTCATTGTAAAATCAATTTTATCTGAAATCAGTATTGCTACTCCAGCTTTTTTTTCATGTCCATTTGCTTGTTATATAGTTTTCCATCCCTCCACTCTCAATCTGCATTGATCTTTTGTTCTGAGGTGGGCCTCTTGAAGACAGCATATTTGTGGGTCATGTTGTCTTGTCCATTCGGCTACCCTATGTCTTTTGATTGGTGCATTTAATCCATTTACATTTAAGGTGATTATTGATTGATACTTATTCATTGCCATTTTATCCCTTTGTGTCTGTATTCCTCTTTGGCTTTCTCTGTTTCTTCAATTTATTTGTTTACTTATTTTTATAGCAGACCCTTTAGCATTTCTTGCAATGCTGGTTTGATAGAGATGCATTCTTTCAGTCTTTTATGTCTGGGAAGCTCCTTATTTCTCCTTCTATCTTGAATGAGAGCCTTGCTGGGTAGAGTATCCTTGGTTGCAGGCCTTTGCTTACCATGACTTGAAATACTTTTTGCCATTCCCTTCTGGCTTGAATTGTTTCTGTTGAATAATCATTTGATAGCCTTATTCGAGCCCCTTTGTATGTTGTTTGTCTTTTCTCTCTTGATGCTTTTAGGATTCTCTCTTTGATGAGATCACTGGTGATCACACTAGTTAACTGCACTGTAATTTACTACCTTCCTCAATCATGGGTATTTTTTTTTACATGACTACATATGGTATCAACTCTATTTTAGAACTTGAACACTAATGTATCATTGAATAGATGTATCATAACTTATTATCAACTTTCATAATTAAGGACATTTAGAATGTTTCTAAATAAGAAATTGTTATAAAAATGCTGGTAATAAACACATAAACACATATCTTTGTATTTCAATTATTATTTTATTATTCTTATGTATAGAAAATTAAAACTTTATGTAACAAAGGTTGATTTCACAAATTTTCCTGTTACAAACAATACTTCATAGGAGTCCTTTTATACATAAATTTTATTTATCTGTTGAACTGTTTTATACATTTTGTGGTGCGAAAGCTTTAAATTTTATAAAGCAAATTCATATTTCACCTGTGTATCTGGAAAACCAAAATGAAATGTGCTTTATTCTCTATAGCTTAATTTTAGGACATTTATTTTAACAAAAATGGAAATACAAAACTTGGATGAAAACAGGCCTTGAACAAAAAGAAGAGGTCAAGGCCTATTTTCCTCATGATATGTTGGGAAAAGATAATTTATTAAAATCACAACTCAAATTCAGTGCTTTAAAAGAAAATACTATTTATATGATTTATCTTTAAAAGCTATTATTTATGTTATTTTTTCATATTGAGGTAATATATGTTCACTTTTGGAAAAGGTGCTATTTTTCAGAAAAACAGCAGAATTTACAAAGAAAAACTATTTTTCTCTATAATCATGACACTCAATGGTAATCTTTCTTGTATCTGTTTCTCCTTCCAGATGTTCTCTTGGTACATACATATAAAAGTACATATATGACAAGGACTGACAAGGACTATACATAATACTCAAATATTATATTCTATTTATTATATTGCATTGTGAGGATTTTATTCTTATTAATGTCCAAGTTTGTTGTTTAAAATAATTCCATTTTTTGCTATGAATCCCAGATCAGAATAGTAACTAAGCAGGATAATAGGCAAATCATTCTGATATTTTGAACTTTGAATCAGAATGAGATGTTGGGATCCTTACAGGTGTGCTTAATTATCCCCATGATTTTTAGAGAGAAGGAGACAGAAATGCATTAACATTTTACATGGGAGGCTGCACAAAATCTTTAATCAACTTGGACAGTGTGTACAGTTCAGAAAAAGGATTGACATTAAGCTCCTCTTCAACTAAAAATATCCTAATGCCTTGGGAACAGAATCTAATGTGGCAATATTGCATCAAGAAAGGCATTTATGTGAAGTCCTAACTTATAAATTGCCTGAAACTAAATAAGTTGTGACAGTATATTTCATATGATTATTTATTTAGCTTCATTTTAGTATTTTAAATTAGAGAGGTTTTGGGATTTGACTTTTAACCAAATGAATAAGTGGGAAGTATATTTTTACTGTTATGAGATATTAAAACGTATTTATATATTTTGAAATTGGATTAATTTATTATTTATTTTGAGACAGAGAAGGTAGGAAGAAAGAGAGGCAGAGAAACATCCATGTGTGAAACACCGATAAGTTACCTCTTGCACGCCTCCAGTTGGAGACCTGGCCTTCAACCCAAGCATGTGCCCTGACAGGGACTCAAACCTGGTGAACTTTTGATTTATAGGACAAAGTCCAGCCTAATGAACCACACCAGTCAGGGCTTAAATAATGTTTAAATATTTAAATCACATATTATATGTAAATATTAATGTTTAAATTGGGATGAACATTTCAGTAACCTTAATTTACATTCCAATCTACTCAATGCTCCATTTTGCATGTATGCTAAAAGTTAAAAGTAAGGGGAAAAAATCACCCCTTAATTTCTGTTTTAATTTCTGTTTCATTTTGAAGGTAGGATATATAACAGAGAGACCACTCTAGCATAAAAGCATAATATATGAATATTCTGTGTTATATTGAGATAGACTTCTGAAACTATGGCTAATATAGTAGTCTTTCCATACCATTTCATTCTAAAAGTATCAGATAATATAAACAATGTTTCCTTTCAGGATTCTATTCTATTTCCCATCATTTAAATATTTATAGCATTTGATTATCCTTTTTCCCTACTAAATAAACTAATTCTTCTTCTAGTACTTTTCTAAATTCAGCACTTCATTAATCAGCAGGGTTTGCTTGGAAGTATCAAGTTTGGATTCATGATTCACTTAATACAGCTTTCCCTTGCTTGCTTGAGCTGATGAGCTTTTTATTCATGAATACATCCTGAAAACTGATCAACTACAAACTGGTTTCTATAGCCCCTCTCCTTTAATATATAGGGATGCCATTCATGGTCATAGGATTTTTCTTTTTAAAATCACCACCATGTGAAAGCAAATTCCATGAAAAATAAAATGGGAATGAGAGAGGGAGGTCATAAACCTTAATAAACTTTGATGTAGTAATCATGATTCTTAGAATTTATGCTAAGAAAAGTTTTCAATATTATGTACTAAGATGTTTATGATAGCATTATTTATAATAATGTAAAGGGGAAGTAACACACATTATAACAAACATGCCAGGCACTTATCTCAATATCATAAACTGGTTAAGTAGTTGGTGATCATTTGCATAATATAATATTGTAGTCCTGTTTCTATCAAGATAGTAAATTGAAAATGGTACCTAGAGTCCTAACATAATTCAACATGGGTAAACTATAGAGGCAAATATAGGATAACAGAAATATTAACAACAATAAACTCACTCTAATTCATCACATCATCTCAAGTGGTTTGTTAACCATCCCACTGGTTTTCCCTGAGCTGGCAGTCCACTTATATTTGGCAGGCTTGATTCTCTGTACACACTTGTCCCAAGATTCAGTATATCTATGAAGGTGGAGAGAAGGCTGCTGCTCTCTGGTTTTCTGGAAAATTCTGGTACCTCTCTGTTCTTTGTTTCTTATTGGCTTTAAAAACATCATTTTTATGGCATCCAGTTGCTTTCATATTTTTACAATAGCAACAATTCTTTGTTCATAATTCTGTAGTCTGCTCTAAATGGAAGCAAAATATTTGGAGACAAAGAGCCTTAATTCACAATAGTGATAACTGCTAACATTTTTGAAAATGGCTGTGTATCAAATTATTTTGTTGTTATAAGATTTTATTTATTATTTTTCAGAGAAAGGGGAAAGGAGAAAGACACAGAGGGAGAGAGACATCAATGTACAGTTGCCTTTCACCTGCCTCCAGCTACAGATCTGGCTGGAGACCTAGTTTGCAACCTGGTTGTGTTGCCCTTTCTGGGAATCAAACCAGTGACCTTTGGGTTCGCAGGCCAGTGCCTTATTCACTGTGCCACAAGCTATGGGCTAAAAATCTTCACTAATCACTTTATAAGTCATATCTCAAAGCTTAAAAATAGGCAGTCATTCCATTTTAAAGGAACCAAAAAATAATAGATATTAACAACTTCATAAATATCACAAATCTAAAAAGGTATACCAGAATTAAGCTTTGAACCCAGATAGAATTTACTCCAAAGGTGACTTATGATGTTGGTTTTGCTTAATGTGTGTGTGTATATATATATATATATATATATATATATATATATATATATATGTGTGTGTGTGTGTGTGTGTGTGTGTATGTGTGTGTGTGTGTGTGTACATGTATAATGTAATGGCATCAGCCTAGAACCTATAAAAATATCTTATGAAAGGGATCATCAGGGTCTTAGGAAGGTATAAGTGTTAGTTAGTATTCATGTAGACACACACATACTTTCTTCTGGCACACCCAAGGTGGGAGAAACATCTGTCTTAGACTTAGTGATACTGAAAACATCTCCATATGTTGGCCAGCATTATATTCATTGACTCAGAAAATGGGAAAAGTCAACCTTACATGGCTATATGCCTTTATCCCCTGCATCTAGATAACACAAGGATAGGCAGTGATAGATAAAACTGCAAAATAGTAACAGGTGATTTTCAACATGCAATAAATGATTATTAACATGGGAGCATTAATGAAGTGTCCTGATTTACATTTTAGAGTTCAGTGTCAGTAAGAGTTGAAATAAACTTCCACTAGACCTGAAGGGCATTACAGCAACAGAAACAGATTTAAGTTTGATCAAGTTGTAGAAGATATTAAAAGCATCACTTTGGATAAAATGGATCCAATCAAAACAACTGTGCTAACAGTATTAGAATGAAACAATGTAATGCACTGAATAAGTGGGAGAGGGAAGGAGAAGGGGGGCAAGAAAAAGAGAGAGAGAGAGGGAGAGAGAAATACCAAGAGGAATAAAACTTTAATGAGTAAAACAGAAATTAAAGTATTTTCTCTGAATCCAAATTTTATAGTGGGAGAATGATACGTCTTCAGATTGAGAAGCAGATGTTCAAATAAAATGTAGACCTTTATCTTTTTGGCATTCATTTTCTTTGAGTAAAACTTACAAAAATTAATGCAATATGTATTAGAGATGGAAATAATTTTAGCAATATCTACAATATTCTGAAACTTCAGAAAAAATGTATCAGTTTTAGTTTTTGTCACATTGGGGTAAATTCTACAGGATAAGGAGGGGACATTTCTTCAAAAACTGAAGTTTCTCTTTAAGAAAAGTCCCACACATTTAGCTTTGTATGTGCTTGATTTACCTGTCACTTCCTTTTAAGACTCTCACTTAAAAAACAAAAACAAAAAAAAACAAAACAAAAAAAAACCTCTTTTTAAGTTGCAACTAGCTCCAAGTGAAGTCTTCCTTAATTTTCTGTTAATATTTAATTAGCACAGCAGACCAATATATGAAATTATACACTAAAAAGTATACATAAAATGTATGTATAAAAATTAAACACTCACTATGTCATTAAATTCTCCCTTCCTCGCCTTCTATATTCTATTCTATATTCTATTATCTCTTGTTCAATAATCCTAAGACCTCATGCCTGCCAATACAAATGAGTCATGTATATTTATTTAATCAACTCTTTCAGTAAGTAAACTATTTCCTAAAATAGCAAGAACTATACTTCTCCCCACTTTCAAAATATGCTGTAAAATGATTCTAGTTATTGGGTTGGATGCAAAGATTAGAGATAGTGAAAGACAAGTATTGGTTTGTGAGTTACTGAACTCAGGTGTGGTTCTCAAAGTCTCTAAGCCAGGGTTGCTCATCTCATGCAAAGAGAGGTGGAAATTGCACCTTATGAATGGAAAGTCCAGAAGAAAATGGTCTTTAATGATTTTCAGGTTTTTCAATCAAAAGGTCTATGTTCCAAATCTTGAAGTAAGATTTTATATTTGGAGCAATTAATATGGCCCAGAACACCTACAGGAACCATGCCTACAGTCTCTTTTACAGCTTGGCAACCCTTACAATAATAAATTGTCCTGGATTTTCATTCAAGTCTTCTCTGTTATTGTAGAAATAAGATGATGCTTACTTACTGCCATGGAGGGTTTCTGATTTTCACAATGTTCCTTGAGTAAACCGTTGATTAATATGAACTGGCTTTGTTTTTCCCAAGGCTTCTAAGACTAGTAACAAAAGCCAGTCAAAACCACAGTCTTTGAATGTGTGCATGTGTGTATTTTTTTTAATTGCTGTTTTATTACAGGTGTCCCAGTTTCCCCCTGTTGCTCTCTCCTGTCCATGCCTCTCTCCCACATTCATATCCCCCACCCTGTTGTCCATGTCCATGGGTCATTTATACCTACTCCTTGACTAAATTCTTCCCCTTCATTCCTCCCTTATTTCCCTCGCACCTCCCTTCTGATAGCTGTCAATGTGTCCTTGTTTCCATGCCTCTGGCTCAATTTTGCCTATTTGTTTGTTGTTTCCATTGGATTTCTCTTATGTAGGTAACATCTTATGGATTTTGTCTTTAACAGACTGTCTTATTTTGCTTAGCATAATACTCTCCAGTTCCATCCATGCTGTAATCAAAACAGTCCAGTATTGACATAAAAACAGACACATAGAATAATGGAATAGATTCTGGGCTCTCTAGCCCAGGAGTAAACTCGTGTCTCTATGGTCAATTAATATATGAATAAGAGGGCAGGAGCATAAAATGGAGTAAAAATAGCCTCTTTAATAAATGGTGTTGGGAGAACTGAATAATACATGGAAGAGAGAGAGACAGAGAGACAGAGAGAGACAGAGAGAGAGACAGAGAGAGAGAGACAGAGAGAGACAGAGACAGAGACAGATACTAGACTACCAATTTACACCATACACCAGAATAAATACCATAGTCTATTTGAAAACACTACTGCTCAATGTTTAAGTAACAGCACTATTTAAAAAAACTAGAGTGTCATACTTCACCTGAACAGGTCCCAATCTGCCACATGATTCTTAGTAGTAAGTTTAACATCTTATGGAGACATTTGGTACTGCCACAAATCAGGGATTCTCACCTACCCACTTTTCAGCTACAGAGTTCTTCCTTATCACTGACAATGAAAGATGCAGGCTCAGAATCCCACGCAGAATTCCGTGATTTCTGTGGCCATTTCCCCCACTTTCTTAGCTTCACCCATCAAGGTCAGACTCAAATGATTTCACTCAGACTGTATAGATTGGAACTGATCCCTATAAACAAAAATCACAGGGGATTAAAATAGTAGTGGAAAGAAGGAAAGAAAAATCAAACATGATATAGAGTGGGTCATCATTGGAAGAAAATGGGATATGATTCCACTCAGGACACTCTTAAGAACAATGTAGTACACCCTAGCATTTTAAGCCTGAAACAAAAAAGCAGAGGATATTTTATCCACTAGCTTCCGTATGTCATTAATCAAGACTTATTCTTTTTTTTTTTTAGATTAATTGTATTGTTGTTGTATTGCATCCATCTTCTTTTTGCTCCTGTCTGTCCTCTTCTCCACCCACCCATTCCCCCACAAAGTCAATCCCACAGGATGTCCCTGTGCATGGTTCCTCCATACAAGGATCTTGTCTAAACTGCTCCCCTTCCCTGCCTCTTTCTCCCCCTCCCACCAACCTCCTTCCCTCTACCCACTGAAAGCCTATTCACTGTATTGTTATATCTGGTTCTGTTTTGCTTGTTGTTAGTTTTGTTCATTATTGTCCCGTAATGGGTGAGATCATATGGTATTTGTCCTTCACTAACTGGCTTATTTCACTAAGCATAATACTTTCCAGTTCCATCCATGTTGTTGCAAAGGTTAAGAGTTCCTTCTTTCTTTCTGCTGTATAGTATTCTATTGTGTAAATGTATCAAAGCTTTTTGATCCAGTCATCCACTGATGAGAACTTAAGCTCTTTCCAGCACTTGGCCATTGTAAATAGTGCTGCTATGAACATAGGGATACATAGCTGCTTCTGAATTGGTGTTTCAGGATTCTTTGGATAAAATCCTAGTAGTGGAATTGGTGGATCAAAAGGCAGTGTCATTTTTAGTTTTTGAAGGAAACTCCATAATGTTTTCCGTAGTGGCTGCACCAGGCTGCATTCTCACCAACAGTACACCAGGGTTCCCTTTTCCCCACATCCTCACCAACACTTGTTGTTTGTTGATTTGATGATTACCATTCTGACAGGTATGAGGTGGTATCTTATTGTGGTTTTAATTTGCATCTCTCTGATGGCTAATGGTGTTGAGCATTCTTTCATATGCTCCTGGGCCCTTTGTATGTCTTCCTCTGTGAGTTGTCTGTTCAGCTCTTATCCCCATTTTTAAATTGGGCTGTCTGTCTCCCTGGTGTTGAGTTGCATTAGTTCTTTATATATTTTGGAGATCAAACCCTTGTCTGAGGTATCATTGGAAATTATATTTTCCCATACGCTTAGTTCCTTTGAATTTTGCTGGTATTTTCTTTAGCTGAACAAAACCTTTTCAATTTGATATAGTTCCGTTTATTGATTTGTTCTTTTATTTCCTTTGCCCTTGGTGAAATATCAGTAAATGTATTTCTGCGTAGGATATCAAAACATTTACTGCCTATATTTTCCTCAAGGACCTTTATCATGGCATTGCTTATGTTTAATTCCTTTTTCCATCTTAAGTTTATTCTGGTATATGGTGTAAGTTGGTGGTCTAGTATGATATTTTTGCATGTTGCTGTCCGGTTCTCACAACACCACTTGTTGAAGAGACTGTTTTTACTCCATTTGATGTTCCTTCCCCCTTTGTCAAATATTAATTACCCATAGAGCCCTGGGTTTATTTCTGGGCTCTTTATTCTGTTCCATTGATCTTTATGTCTATTCTTATGCCAGTACCAAATAGTTTTGATGACAGTTAGCCATGTAGTATTGTTTGATGCCCAGTATTGTGATTCCTCCTACCTTGTTCTTCTTTCTCAAGATTGTGGTGGCTATTCATGGGCGTTTTTGACTCCATATAAAATTTTGAAGTATTCTTTTTCTATTTCTGTGAATTCTGTCATTGGTATTTTAATTGGAATTACATTGAATCTATAGATTGCTTTGGGTAGTATGGACATTTTGATGATGTTAATTCTTCCCATCCATGAACATGCTATATGCTTCCATTTATTTGTATCTTCCTTGATTTCTTTCTTCAATGTTCTATAGTTTTCTGAGTACCGGTATTTTACCTTAGTTAAGTATTTCTAGGTACTTTACTTTTCTTGTTGCTATGGTAAATGGAATTTGTTTTCTCGCTTTTATTTCTGATGTTTCATTATCGGTATCCAAAAATGCTTTTGATTTCTGGATATTGACTTTATACCCAGCTATTTTGCTAAATTTGCTTATTAGGTCAAGTAAGTTTTTGGTGGAGCCAATTGGGTTTTGTATGTACACTATCATATCATCTGCAAATAATGACAGTTTGACTTCCTCCTTTCCAATTTGGATACCTTTGATTCCTTTTTCTTCTTGGATGGTTATGGCTAGAACTTCCAAGATGATGTTGAACAGAAGTGGAGAAAGTGGACAGCCTTGTCTTGTTCCTGAACCTAGGGGGAAAGCTTTTACATTTTGTGCGTTAAGTGTGATATTGACTTCAGGTTTCTCATATATGGCTTTCGTGATGTTAAGGTATGCTCCCTATATTCCCATTTTGCTGTGTGTTTTTATCATAAATGTTTGCTGTACTTTATCAAATGCTTTTTCAGCATCTATTGATATGATCATATGGTTTTTGTCTTTCAATTTGTTGATGTGATGAATTACATTTATTGATTTACGAACATTGTACCAACTTCGCATCCCTGGGATGAAACTTGCTTGATCATGGTGTATGATCTTCGTAATATACTGCTGAATCCAGTTGGCCAATATTTTGTTGAAAATCTTACCATCTATGTTCATCAGAGATATTGGCCTGCAGCTTTCTTTCTTAGTGGTGTCTTGAACTGGTTTAGGGATTAGAATAATATTGGCCTCATAGAAAGAGTTTGGGAGTCTTCCCTCTTCCTGTATTTTGTGGTATAGGTTGAGAAGGATAGGAGTTAGTTCTTCTATAAATGTTTTGTAGAATTCACCTATGTGTCCATGTGGTCCAAGGCTCTTGTGCTTTGGGAGATTTTGGTTTACTTCTTCAATTTCACTAGTTGTTATTGGCCTATTCAGGCTTTCTGCTTTTTCTGGATTCAGTTTTGGTAGAATATACATTTCCAGATATGTGTCTGTTTCACCTAGGTTGTCATATTTCTTTTCATATAGCTGTTTGTAATAATTTCTTACAATCTTTTGTATTTCTGAAGTATCAGTTGTGATTTATCCTCTGTCATTTCTGATTCTGTTTATTTGGGTCCTCTCTTTTTCTTGATGAGTCTGGATAAAGGCTTGTTAATTTTGTTTATTTTTTCAAAAAACCAGCTCCTGGACTTGTTGATTCTTCAAATCATAGTTTGAATCTCTGAGTTATTTAGTTCTGCTCTGATCTTGATTATTTTCTTTCTTCTACTTGCTCTGGGCTTTGTTTGCTATTGCTCTTCTAGTTCTTGCAAATTTATGGTTAGGTTGTTTGTATAAACTTCTTTTGACCATTTTAGGTAGGCCTGTATTGTATAAATTTCCCTCTGAGGACTGCCTTTGCTGTGTCCCATAGGTTTTGGGGTGTTGTGTGTTCACTTTTAAGTTATTTCAAGGACTCTTTGATTTCATCTTTGATCTCATTGTTAACCAATTCATTACTTAAAAGCATGTTATTCAATCTCCATGATTTAGAGTATTATCATTTTTTCCCTTGAGATTGGTTTCTAGTTTCAAGCCATTGTGATCTGAAAATAAGCTTAGTATGATTTCAATTTTCCTGTATTTGTGGAGGCTTGTTTTGTGACCTACCATGTGGTCTATCTTAGAGAATGATCCATGTGCATTTCACAGGAATGTGTATTTTGCTTCTTTGGGGTAAAAGGCTCTATATATATCAGTTGGGTCCATTTCCTCTAGAGTGTTGTTCAATGCCACAACATCTTTTGTAATTTTTGGTTTGGAAGATCTGTCCATTGTTGATAGTAGGGTATTAAAATCCCCTACTATGTGTGTGTTGCTATGTATATCTTTCTTGAAATCCTCCAAGATTTTCCTTATATATTTCGGAACTCCTACATTGGATGCATATATGTTTACCAGAGTTATTTCTTCTTGATAGATTCTTCCCTTAAGTATTATGAAATGCTCTTCTTTATCTCTTTTTATGGCCTTCATTGTAAAATCTATTTTTTCTGAAATAAGTATTGCTACGCCAGCCTTTTTTTCATGTCCATTTGCTTGATATATAGTTTTCCATCCCTCCACTCTCAATCTGCATTGATCTTTTGTTCTGAGGTGGGTCTCTTGAAGACAGCATATATGTGGGTCATGTTTTCTTATCCATTTCGCTACCCTATGTCTTTTGATTGGCCCATTTAATCCATTTACATTTAATGTTATCATTGATTGATAGTTATTCATTGCCATTTTCCCACTTTGTACCTGTATTCCTCTTTATCTCTCTCTGTTTCTTAATTTTTTTTTTTTTTTTTAAACAGACCCTTTAGCATTTCTTGCAATGCTGGTTTGGTAGAGATGTATTCCTTTAGTCTTCTTTTGTCTGGAAAACTCCTAATTTCTCCTTCTATCTTAAATGAGAGCCTTGCTGGGTAGAGTATTCTTGGTTGCTGGCCTTTGTTTCCCATTACTTGAAATACTTTTTGCCATTCCCTTCTGGCTTGAATTGTTTCTGTTAAATAATAATTTGATAGCTTTATTGTAGCCCCCTTATATGTTATTTGCTGTTTCTCTCTTGATGCTTTTAGGATTCTCTCTTTGTCTTTGAAATTTGCCATTTAAATTATAATGTGCCTTGTAGTTGTTCTGTTTGGGTTGATCTTCATTGGGACCCTCTGTGCTTCCTGAACTTGAGTAATGTTTTCACTCATCATGTTAGGGAAATTTTCTATCATGACTTTTTTTAACAGGTTTTCCATTCCTAGTTTTTCTTCTCCTTCTGGAGTATCATGGTATTCCTATGATACTGATGTTATTACATTTCATGTTGTCCTGCAGCTCTCTTAAAATCTCTTCATTCTTGTTCAGCCATTTTTCATTCTCTTGTACTGTCTTTGAGTATTTGTCTACATTGTCCTTCAACTCGCTGATCCAGTCTTCTGCTTCCTCTAGCTTACTGTTGCTGTCCAGTTCTCCCAATACCATTTGTCGAAGAGACTGCTTTTACTCCATCTGATGTTCCTTTCCCCTTTGTCAAGTATCCGTTGACCATAGAGTCCTGGGTTAATTTCTGGGCTCTCTATTCTGTTCCATTGATCTATATTTCTATTTTTATGCAAGTACCACGCTGTTTTGATGACAGTAGCCTTGTAATATTGTTTGAAGTCCGGAATTGTGATTCCTCCTACTTTGTTCTTCTTTCTCAAAATTGTGGTGGCTATTCGTGGGCGTTTTTGGCTCCATATAAATTTTTGAAGTATTTTTTCTATTTCTGTGCAGTCTGTCATTGGTATTTTAATTGGGATTGCATTGAATGTTTAGATTGCTTTGGGTAGTATGGACATTTTAATGATGTTAATTATTCCCATCCACGAACATGGTATATGCTTCCATTTATTTGTGTTTTCTTTGATTTCTTTCTTCATTGTTCTGTAGTTTTCTGAGTACAGGTCTTTGACCTCATTACTTAAGTTGATTCCTAGGTACTTTATTTTTCTTATTGCTATGGTAAATGGGATTTGTTTTTTCGCTTCTATTTCTGTTGTTTCATTATTGGTATACAAAAATGCTTTTGATTTCTGGATATAGACTTTATACTTAGCTATTTTGCTAAATTTGCTTATTAGGTCAAGTAAGTTTTTGGTGGAGCCAAACGGGTTTTGTATGTACACTATCATATCATCTGCAAATAATGACAGTTTGACTTCCTCCTTTCCAATTTGGATACCTTTTATTCCTTTTTCTTCTCTGATGGCTATAGCTAGAACTTGCAAGACAATGTTGAATAGAAGTGGAGAAAGTGGACAGCCTTGTCTCGTTCCTGATCTTAGGGGGAAAGCTTTCAGTTTTTGTCCATTAAGTATGATGTTGGCTTCAGGTTTCTCACAGATGTCCTTTATGATGTTGAGGTATGCTCCCTCTATTCCCATTTTGCTGAGGGTTTTTATCATAAATGGCTACTGTATTTATCAAATGCTTTTTCAGCATCTATTGATATGATCATATGGTTTCTGTCTTTCAATTTGTTGATGTGGTGTATTACATTGATTGATTTATGAATATTGTCCCATCCTTGCATCCCTGGGATGAAGCCCACTTGATCATGGTGTATGATCTTTGTAATATACTGCTGAATCCAATTGGCCAATATTTTGTTGAGAATTTTAGCATCTATGTTCATCAGAGATATTGGCCTGTAGCTTTCTTTCTTAGTTGCATCTTGCCCTGGTTTTGGGATTAAAATAATATTGGCCTCATAGAAAGAGTTTGGGAGTCTTCCCTCTTTCTGAATTTGAGGACGTATAGTTTGAGGAGGATGGGAGTTAGTTCTTCTTTTAATGCTTGGTAAAATTCACCTGTGTATCCATCTGGTCCAGGGCTTTGGGAGATTTTGGATGACTTCTTTAATTTCACTACTTGTTATTGGCCTATTCAGGCTTTCTGCTTCTTCTGGCTTCAGTTTTGGTAGATTATACCTTTCCTGAAATGTGTCCATTTCATCCAGGTTGTCATATTTTTTGTCATATATTTGTTTGTGGCAATTTCTTACAATCTTTTGTATTTCTGAGGTATCAGTTGTAATTTCTCCTCTTTCAGTTCTGATTCTGTTTATTTGGGTCCTCTCTCTTTTTCTTGATGAGTCTGAATAAGGGCTTGTCAATTTTGTTTATTTTTTCAAAGAACCAGCTCCTGGTCCTGTAGATTCTTCGAATTGTAGTTTGAATCTCTGAGTTATTTAGTTCTGCTCTGATCTTGATGATTTCCTTCCTTCTACTTGCTCTGGGCTTTGTTTGCTGCTGCTCATCTAGTTCTTGCAGCTTTGTGGTTAGGTCGTTTTGATAAACTTCTTTTAACTTTTTTTGGAAGGTCTGTATTGCTATAAATTTCCCCCTGAGAATTGCCTTTGCTGTATCCCATAGATTTTGGGCTGCTGTGTGTTCATTGTCATTTGTTTCCAGGAAATTTTTGATTTCATCTTTGATTACATTGTTGACCCCTTCATTGCTTAAAAGCATGTTATTCAGTCTCCAGGAGTTAGAGAATTTTCATTTTTTCACTTGAGATTGGTTTCTAGTTTCAAGCCATTGTGATCTGAGAAGGTACTTTGTATGATTTCAATATTCCTGTATTTGTGGAGGCTTGTCTTGTGACATAACATGTGGTCTATCTTGGAGAATGATCCATGTGCATTTGATAAGAATGTGTATTTTGCTTCCTTGGGGTAAAAGACACTGTATACATCAGTTAGGTCCATTTCCTCGAGAGTGTTGTTCAATGCCACAACATCTCTGGGGATTTTCTGTTTGGAAGATCTGTCCATTTTTGATAGTGGGGTATTAAAATCCCCTACTATTAGTGTGTTGCTGCCTATGTCTTTCTTAAAGTCTTCCAAGATTTTCCTTATATATTTCGGAGCTCCTATGTTGAGTGTGTATATGTTTATCAGAGTTATTTCTTCCTTATGGATTGTTCCCTTAAGTATTATGAAGTGTCCATTTTTGTCCCTTTTTATGTCCTTCATTGTAAAATCTATTTTATCTGAAATCAGTATTGCTTCTCCAGCTTTTTTTTTCATGTCCATTTGCTTGATATATCGTTTTCCATCCCTTCACTCTCAATCTGTGTCGATCTTTTGTTCTGAGGTGGGTCTCTTGAAGACAGCATATATGTGGGTCATGTTGTCTTATCCATTCGGCTACCCTATGCCTTTTGATTGGTGCATTTAATCCATTTATATTTAAGGTGATTATTGATTGATACTTATTCATTGCCATTTTCTCCCTTTGTGTCTCTATTCCTCTTTGGCTTTCTGTTTCTTCATTTTATTTGTTTACTTATTTTTATAGCAGACTCTTTAGCATTTCTTGCAATGCTGGTTTGTTAGAGATGTATTCTTTCAGTCTTTTATGTCTGGGAAGCTCCTTATTTCTCCTTCTATCTTGAATGAGAGGCTTTCTGGGTAGAGTATTCTTGGTTGCAGGCCTTTGTTTACCATGACTTGAAATACTTCTTGCCATTCCCTTCTGGCTTGAATTGTTTCTGTTGAATAATCATTTGATAGCCTTATTGGAGCCCCTTTGTATGTTATTTGTCTTTTCTCTCTTGATGCTTTTAGGATTCTCTCTTTGTCTTTGAAATTAGCCATTTTAATAATAATGTGCCTTGGT